>JBAMIH010000168.1:0-62204 GCA_038501795.1 Pseudopleuronectes americanus
ACACGAGGAGCACATGGTTCAGCTGCTCGTCCACCAGGAGCACACACACATCTACACCCGGGTTCTGAGGAGCACACGAGGAGCACATGGTTCAGCTGCTCGTCCACCAGGAGCACACACACATCTACACCCGGGTTCTGAGGAGCACACGAGGAGCACATGGTTCAGCTGCTCCTCCACCAGGAGCACACACACATCTACACCCGGGTTCTGAGGAGCACACGAGGAGCACATGGTTCAGCTGCTCCTCCACCAGGAGCACACACACATCTACACCCGGGTTCTGAGGAGCACACGAGGAGCACATGGTTCAGCTGCTCCTCCACCAGGAGCACACACACATCTACACCCGGGTTCTGAGGAGCACACGAGGAGCACATGTCCTGCTAACTCGAGGATGAGAGGAGACGTGAGGATTTAAAGAGTCTGATTTCAGAGGAGGAGGGTTCGTCTCTAATGAAGGAAAGATGACGGCCTGACGCTGGAGCCTCCTGTGAGTGAAGGAGTAGAGGAGAGGAGGTCTGGTGTGGGCAGAGCTGAACCTCCTCCTCCTCCTCCTCCTCCTCCTCCTCTTCCTCCTCCTCCTCCTCCTCCTCCTCCTCCTCCTCCTCCTCTTCATCTTCCTCTTCCTCCTCCTCCTCCTCCTCCTCCTCCCTATCTTCCACCTCCTCCTCTTCCTCCTCCTCCTATCCCTCTTCCTTCTCCTCCTTCTCCTCCTCCTCTTTCACCTCTTCCTCCTCTTCTTCCTTCTTCTCCTCCTCCTCTTCTTCCTTCTCCTCCTCCTCCTCCTCCTCCTCCTCCCTCTCTTCCACCTCTTCCTCCTCCTCCTCCTCCACCTCTTCCTCCTCCTCCTCCTCTTCTCCCTCTTCCTCCTGTTCTTCCTTCTCCTCCTCCTCCTCCTCTTCCTCCTGTTCTTCCTTCTCCTCCTCCTCCTCCTCCTCTTCTCCCTCTTCCTCCTGTTTTCCTTCCTCCTCCTCCTCCTCCTCCTCCTCCTCCTGTTCTTCCTTCTCCTCTCTCCTCTCTCTCCTCTCCTCCTCCTCCTCCTCCTCCTCCTCCTCTTCGACAGATAAACTCAACGTGTGAGAAGCAATCAGCAAACGACCTCCAGCACAGAATTAAGTTCATGCGTCTGGCTTGAAATCATGATGTCACTTTGAAGACACACACACACACACACAGGGAGCGACTGCACGACACACACACAAACACACACACACACGGGAGCGACTGCACGACACACACACAAACACAACATCATGTGTTTGCTTCACACGTCATGTTGGTCAGCGCCACAGGTTCGATACCTGAACCCACTTTACTCCTGCCCTTATTGTCTCTGGAGGTAAATACAGAAGATCTAACGGAAGGTTTTTTTTCACAATATGATACAGAGGAAAATAAAATGCATTTTTAGGAGATTATTCCAAACGAGCAAATTTAGTTTACTTCCAGATCCAAAAAAACCTTTTGAAAGTGGGCGCTCACTGTTCCACTTCATCGAAAAGTCCAAAGCTCTTTGAGTCTTTCGTATGTGTGTGACCTTATGTCATTGTGTTCATGTTTTCACTGAATTCAAAAAGTTTTGATCTAAAACTTCAGACATTTTAAAAACCCGACGACCCGGAGTCGGATCCGTTTCCTCACTCGTGGCCCAGCTTCACGTCTCCCAGCAGCAATACATCAGGGAGAATATTTCACTGACACTGGATCATAAACCTGCAGAATCCAACGACCAGCTCACGTAACGTTCAGGGTTTTATCCCGGGTCAGAATCTGAGGCTCACAAACACAATTTTCACGATGTTTTGATGACACGTGAACGAAGGACTGTGTAACTCTGGAAACTCTGTTTGTATTCAGCCACGTGACGCTGGAGGTGCAGAGCAGCTGTTCGAACACGACTCAGGTCAGAGGTCAGAGGTCGAGGGGCCTTGTTACTGTCAAACTAACACAAGACAGAAGAAGGTGAACACATGTGATGTGTGATGATATGAGGTCACTTCTCTTCCTTCACACTCTGAGGAAACAGAACTGAAGAACCCAGAACGAGCCTCAGGAGGCGTTTCCCGCTGCCCCCTAGTGGAATATCTGGGAAATGGATTCACAGAAAATGTAAAAGTACACAGTAAGTGTTGATGAGGTTTCGTTTGACGGTTCAAACACCAGAAAACTCTCAATAGTAATCAAAGACTCTTGGATCCAACCCTTTGTCCTGACCCCACAGAATTCTTTCATCACCTAAATCTCATCCTTCCAGCAAGTTGGATAGAAATCCACTCAGGAGTGTTTGTGTAATTCTGCTCACAAACCAACAAACAGACCAACAAAAGGAGAAGTTCTTTGCACTTGTTGAATGTTAAAGCTCGTTAGCTTAGCTCTCCAGCTTCTGTGATTCAAATCCAGAATTTCCTGGACCTGAGCCACAAAACAAAGCTGGGATTCAAACCCACGACTGAGAAATGTTGCCCTGGACTTCCTCATGGGGGCTCTTGTACTTTCACCCTTTCACTCATAGATCAGAACCCGTACAGATCCTGGGTCAGCGGGGTCAGCGGGGTCAGCGGGGTCACAGGCCGAATGTAGACGAGCAAAGACAAAACAAAAGCATTTGCACAATTTAACGTTTTTCTCTTTAATTTTTTTTATCTGTCAGAAAGAAGACAGAATAAAAAAGGCCTCGGAAGAAAGAGGGAGAGGAAACGTCTTCGGCTCCTCAGCAGCGACTCGCCGGGAGGAAGCTGAGGAGGTGAGGAGACGAGGAGCGAGGAGACGAGTGGAGAGGAGACGAGCGGCGAGGAGGCGAGGGGCTGAGGAGGCGAGCGGCTCAGCCCGACACGTGTCAGCCATTTCTATCTGAGACCAGATCAGTGTTTGTGGATGTTTCCGATCAGACTCGTTATTAAAAACATCAGAAAGTTGTTTACTGGAAACTTCAGTCGATTCTATGACTAAGACATTCTGTGAGTAACGATTTCCAGAGACGCTGGTGACTCGGTGATCGTCAGCAAACATCTGACCCCCGGAGGAGCCAGAGTTTATCTGGTGTCCCACCACAGAGACGGATCGCTTACAGGTTCCCAGTTACAGCTTATTAAAGGTTGATTTGTGCGTTTGTATTTAAAAGAGAGAAAAACAAACTTGTGTGAAGAACTTTTCCTTCAAATCAAACTGTAATTAAATGGCTGACGTGTTTTTTTTCACATGTAAAGGTTTTACTTCCTGTTCTTCTTCTCGTCCCGTTTGCTTCTGTCAGTTTTATATTTAACAATATCTCTATGACGAAATGGGATTTTATTCCACATGAATGTATGTGTCACTAAATGTAAATAAGGTTGATGAGCTGACTGCAGATCTGAAGCTTCTTGAATTTGTAACTTTTTGTTTGTGACATTAAGATTGTGAGTAAAACGTTTCCTCTGTGTTTGTCTCTGGGTTTCGTTTTCTTTTCGTTGTGACCTTTAACGGTAAGTTAAACAAAAATATGGTCCCTCAAAAAACCTTTTTCCAATAATATATAAGTCAGAAAATCACATTATTCATCTTTCTATTATTAGAAGATTCTTTCTGAGCGGAGGTTTAAAAACCAGAAAATTGTATTTTACATGAAAAAGGTTTTAATGGATTTATTCCCATCAGAATTTTCTAATTTTTACATAAGTATATTAACGAGTTTCTAAAGAGGTGGATGTTGTTGTTTGGTTTGTTTTTTCTCTTTTTGGTGAAATATCACAACTTCAAATCTCTTAAATTTGTGTCTCAGCAGCAAACACAGAAAACGAGAGAGTGAACAACACGATGACGTTTACAACTTCGAATAAAACTGTTCAAACAACCGGAGCAAAGTGGAAAAATTAAAGACAAGGTCGATAATAGTCAATATTTCATTATTGAAAGAAGTTATCTGCAACCTGGGAGGTATTTTTTGGTGAAGATATGAAACATCACATACACAATCAAATTCAACAATCCTGTAGGAAAATAAAACGTGTCCCCCCCCCCTCAGGTCGAGAGTTTGAGCCTCAACTAAAAATACTGTGAAGATCATCCCAAGTCACGTTCTCCTGAGACAGAGGTCTTCACCTCCTCTTCTCCTGAGACTGTTCACCTCTTCTTCTCCTGAGAGAGAGGTCTTCACCTCCTCTTCTTCTCCTGTGACAGAGGTCTTCACCTCTTCTTCTCCTGAGACTGTTCACCTCTTCTCCTGTGACTGTTCACCTCCTCTTCTCCTGAGACTGTTCACCTCTTCTTCTCCTGTGACTGTTCACCTCTTCTACTCCTGTGACAGAGGTCTTCACCTCCTCTTCTCCTGTGACAGAGGTCTTCACCTCTTCTTCTCCTGTGACAGAGGTCTTCACCTCTTCTTCTCCTGTGACAGAGGTCTTCACCTCCTCTTCTCCTGAGACTGTTCACCTCTTCTACTCCTGAGACTGTTCACCTCCTCTTCTCCTGTGACAGAGGTCTTCACCTCTTCTTCTCCTGTGACAGAGGTCTTCACCTCTTCTTCTCCTGTGACAGAGGTCTTCACCTCCTCTTCTCCTGTGACTGTTCACCTCTTCTTCTCCTGTGACAGAGGTCTTCACCTCTTCTTCTCCTGAGACTGTTCACCTCTTCTTCTCCTGTGACAGAGGTCTTCACCTCTTCTTCTCCACCTGCTCAGTTCACTTCACACAAGTTGATCCAGAGTCGATGGATGAGTCAGCGAAGACGAGGGAGAGTTGAAAGTCATCTTTTATTGCACAATAAAAGATCACACATACCATGTTCTGACTCATGAGATTGGTCCACACGGGAACACAGAGAGATAGAAGAGACAAAGAAGAACCAAAAAGCGATGTTTGTTCATGTTTCTGATTAGTTTGGTTTTAATTAAGTAATGATTGACAGCTGAGTCTGACTCGCGATTGGTCGAGGGCTAACGAGGGTCCACGATCACACCTGCAGATTTCAAGTTACGTAACTGGTGTAAGAGATGTTGGCTTCATGTCTGGATGTAGTGAGGAGGTGAAGATGCATCGTCCATCTTTATCTCAGTCTATGGATCTAACAGCCGACCACCCAGGTAAATGTAAAGTTCTCCAGCTTCACCGTCGAGGTTTGAGGAAACAAACGGAGATGAGAACTTAATGGATGAGAGGAAAGAGCATGAACCTCCTGGAAACACAGAGAAAAACCACAGAAGAAGAAAGTTCTCTGGATATTCATGCCACTGCCGTCGCAGCATCTGTCTCCGTGTTGTGGATCCTTTCAGTCAGCTCATTCTCCAAATTGTGTAACTTTATTATTTCAGGTTTCAGTCAGTTGAGGTAATTTCAATGAGCAACAACATTTTCCTCCATTTTCAGGAAATATAAAGATCAGAAAAGCCTCAGAGATTCTTCTAGAGACACGTTTGACCAATCAGAATCCACGATCCTCTCACTTCATGTCCGACTCCATAGAAAATACACCGGGTGTTGAAGTTAAATTTCTTTTAATCGGGGGTTGGGGGGGGGTTATTTAGAAAACAGCTACAACAGTCACAGAGATGAACAGTGGACGACACAGGGAGTGTTTCAGTTCAAATTAATAAAAAGCTGGAGGAGGCTCACACCCTTCTGCTCTCATCTTTAAGTTTCCCTTTAACGAAACCGCGATCTGCGAAGAGTGAAACCCAACGGAGATCGCTTTCCCACCGGTGTTTACATTGTGTGCAGGCGACGCCCACAACAAAGAGACAAACTTATTTAAAGTAATTTAAATCGAGGCACTGATAAGGAAACAGTCACTTTTCTTTTTTTTGTTCACTCTCCGTTTTGTGCTTTGAGCGACGACTGATTGACTTCAGGGCGGGGGGGCGGGGGGGGTTGGACAGTGGTACCTTTGCTTTTCAACATAATGCACATCACCACGGCTGTGAACGCTTAACGGACCGAGCACGAACACACAACATGACGAGATGTAACAGAACATCGATACAAAGAAATACTAGCTAAATAAGGCATTTTTACTTTTATTAATACATCATGAAACTAAGAGAGAAAGAAACAAAGAAAAAAAAAGAGTCATATTTGGTGAAAGTTTGGCAAAGCAAGAAGAAAAGTAGAATAAATTATATGGAGCCACAAACTTGTGACAAGGCAACAACCATGTTTTTTTCTTTTTCCCAATGAGAAATGTGACCTGTAGACGGAAACACAATGAGACGTGTGCGCATGCATGCACACAGACACAAACTCCCATCATCACACACTCGCTCTCTCTCTCACAGACACACACAGACACACACACAGACACACACACGGGGGAAGAAAAGATAGAAACAGGTGAACACTGACAGACATTGTGCAAAAATGATGTTTCCATGTATGAAAACAAAAAGACGTGAACGTTACACACGTGTGTCGCTCAGACCCTGTTGTGAATGAAACCAGCCACTTGCCTCCATTGAATGTACAGTACAGTCTGTGTGGTGCACGACACGGGGACCACACAGTGCAGTCTGTGTGGTGCACGACACGGGGACCAACACCAAGTCCCCCTCGACTGTGTCAAGTATTTCCCATTGGAGAAACAAAAACAAAAAGGCGAAAGAAATAAATGGTGCACTTACACATATATATATATATATATATAAAACAAAACAAAAACTGAAATATACAGCGATAGATTTACATATTTAGAAACTCTTAGTATGAACCGCTATTAAAACTAATCTTAGGAAAAGAGACGAGACAAAGAGCAACGACTGAGTCACACGACTTTGTTTCCCTCCTCTTCCCGTGTTCTCTGCTCTTCGTCCCCTGAACACAGACTTTTCCCTTTCGCTGGACAGATGGTGGACATGTCTCCACAGGGATGGTGGACATGTCTCCACAGGGATGGTGGACATGTCTCCACAGGGATGGTGGACATGTCTCCACACGGATGGTGGACATGTCTCCACAGGGATGGTGGACATGTCTCCACAGGGATGGTGGACATGTCTCCACACGGATGGTGGACATGTCTCCACACGGATGGTGGACATGTCTCCACAGGGATGGTGGACATGTCTCCACACGGATGGTGGACATGTCTCCACACAGAGTCCCACCGTGGAAACAAAGACGTCTGGTCAAGCATCAAAAATAAAGTATAAATGTGTATGAAGTGAAATGATGCTACAGGTCATGATTGGAGTTGTTGTTGTTTCACTGTGTGCGAGTCACTGTTTCATCTGATTCACTGTGAGTTGATGTCATTTAAAAAATTAAAAAACACCTCCTTTCCTCTTTCCTCCCTCCGTCTCAATGTCTGATGGACAGCATGGAATCGAATCGGCCTCCTACTGCCCCCTGGTGGTTTGGCTGAGGGACATTCTCTCAAAGTGACTTTGTGTTTGAGCTAGAAAATCTTAACATGATCTAAAAAAAAAGGGATAAAAGAACTTAATCTCATTAAATTAATCTCTTTTCAACAAAAGAAAATAAAAAAGGTGGTGTTCTTGTTTCTGAAAATCTGTTTTAACCCAACATCTCCTCCTCTAGGATTCTTCTAGAGTGAGGGTGAAATAAACTCCTTAAAAAGAAGTTAGAGCAGCAATGGCATAGTATTGATTATAGATAATTTATAACCTAAATAAAAGCATGAATTAGAGCTAAAACACAGGGTAGATGATGATATCCTAAACTTAAGATAAAACATCTTTTGATTTGTGGCTTCTGACCTTCTGGTCCCTTTAACGACCACAGATCTTCAACTTTAACCCGTAAAAAACTATCAAAACATTTGAGTTTTTATGATTTGGCGTCTTTCTGACATCTACCTCATGTACTTGTATTCTAAAGAGTCACATCAAGATGATTTAGGGATTTTAAAAGTCTACGATTCATTTGAACTCTTAGGCTACATCCATGGTCGTGTGGATGGAGCCTGAGGTGAATGTCACGGAGGTGTTTAAGTGTTTCTGGGAACGCCGCTTCAGATTCTCCCAGGTTAATCAGGCAAAAAAAAACATCATCCTAGTGTTCCTCCGCTCGAGTTCCTTCAGAATGAGTTAAGAAAACCACCTCCTTTAAATCTTGTGTCTGTGCAAAACACACCAAACTAAAGCTGCGCCTCCAAAACATCGGTCTTAACAGCCCATCTTGGATTATTGTGTGACAACACGCCAACACTCCCTTCTGGGTTAGAGGATCTAGCCTGCTGTGTGTGTGTGTGTGTGTGTGTGTGTGTGTGTGTGTGTGTGTTTGTGGACTCAGTCTTGATGCAGAATGAAGGGGAAGAATACATAGAAGAATCGTTTCTTACACTTGTTTGTATACAAGGAGGGAGTGAAGAGGGCGTCTTGGTATATAAACATGACCAAGTTGAATATAATCATCATCGTTATTATTAGTCATCGTCATAATAAAAGTCTTTACATGGACATTGAGTGACAGACACGGCACAAACTTTACACTGTTGCTCAGTCGAGAAAAGGAGCAACAGAGGAGACGCAGGAAGTCTCTCTGTCCAGTCTCCTCCTCCTCTACACCCCCTCCTCTCCGTCTTCCTGTCTCTGCTCCTCAGTCTCCTGCTTCTCCTCCGATCCCTCCACCTCCTCCTCCTCTGCTGCTCCCTCGGGTCGGGGGTGGGAGTCTGATTCCTGGGGCTCCGAGGGCCCGTCCTCCGGGTCTCCCTGCCCGGCCTGGGGCTCCTCAGTCGGGGGGGGGCCCGGGTCTGGAGCCGAGGTAGAGGGGATGGAGGGAGACACGGAGGAGGCCGGGTGGGAGGCGACGCTAACCTTAACTGTACTTTCTCTCTCCTCCTCTCTCTCCCCCTCCTCCCTCCCTCTCTTCCTCCTCCTCTTTGGGCTTCCCGGGGAACCGTCCACCACGCCATGGGGCATGGCGGGCAGCGCCATGATGCCCCCGTGCTGCAGGAACATGTGCGGATACAGCAGGCCGTGGGACATGCCCGGGATCAGGAAGGGGTTGAAGGTAAGATGGCTGCCAGCGCTCGCTCCGAGGTGCATGGAGCCGAGATGGGCCCTGCTGGTGGAGGTAATGATGGCAGCCTCCATCGCTCCCGGCCTCTTGTTGGTGTCCACTGCTCCTCCCTTCTCCTCCTGGCTCCAGTCCTTTTGCCCGCTGGCAGCCGGAGAGGCTGCACTCTCTCTGTCCGCGGGCGTTGTGGAGGAGGGGCTGGCCTCAGATGTGGAGGGCGCCATTGTTGTGGTGACCTTCGGCGCTGACAGAGAAGAAGAGGAGGAGGAGCTGGGGTGAGGAGGCTGCGCGTGGGCCATCATTGCTCCGACGCTGAACAAGGCGTGCTGAGGGATCCCCGCCCCATGGGGGTGCGGGATGCCGTGCAGCATCATGGGTAACATGCTCATCCCGTTCTTGGCGTCTTCTGCCGACCCTCCAGCTCCCCCCGCCTGGGTGGAGAAGCCGTGAGGGAATCCAGCTGCCATGATCCCCGAGATGGGGATTCCAGAAATACCACCACGGAGATTCTGCATGGCCACCATGGAGTCCATGCTGCCGATCAAACCGCCGTTCATGAAGAGCGGGGGGCCGAGGCCTGAGGAGGAGGAGTCAGAGACGGAGAGGAGGGGCTTAGGCATCTCGCTGCGAGGCCGACGCCCACGGCGACGAGAGTTCGGGTCTCGGTTAACTGGTTCCGTCAGGATCCGGGAGAACTTCCCCTCAGGGAGGAAACCCTGCAGGTTAAAGGAGGAACAAATATTATATTCAACGTATTAAAAAAAACTACCAACTAAAATCATCTCTCAATGTTTTAACGTCATAAACCTGCATGTTTTTAGTCATCATTAAAGTCTTTCTACTCACGGAGTGTTTGACCACGTCAGCCCAGTCCGGAGCGACGTAGTACTCCGAGTTGGCGTCCAGCCACCTGGAAAGCTCTTTGATGGCTGGAGCCATGGCGCCCCCAAGCTGTGAGGTGAGAGAAACCAGCACAACAAGTCAATGAGACAGATATTCAGCCATATGTGGGAGTTCTTCATGTTTATCTGCTTTACTGCAGCCGGTGAGACCAGTGGTTGACACCACAGCGCCACCCAGCTGCAGCAAAGTGTAACGCAGCAGGACGCTGATGTTTTTTCACAGTAACATGTAGATGAACCGATTGTGTAAGTGAGCTGTGTGCGTGTTTGTGTGTGTGTTTTCTACCCTGCGTCCGGTGCCTCGGTGCACCACAGGCACCCGCTCCTCCCCCGTCAACGAGTTGATGTCCAGCTTGGTCGGGTCTTTACAGCGATGCCTCCTCTGCTTGGGACGCTCCACGAAACCATGTAACAGACCTGCTCCGGACTGAGGAGAGGACAGAGGCGTTCACCAGACACGACCATTATTTAAACACACAAACAAACGCGGCGTTGCCGTATCGATGGCGTGTTTCTGACGTACGTGAGCGAAGGCGGGCAGATCCATGCTGTAGCCCGGATTCTGTCTCAGCCACTCGATCAGACCTTTGCTCGCCGCCTCCCTGTCGATCGCCACGATCTCCGGCTGAGGAGGCGTCTGCGTGGGGGTGGGAGTAGAGGAGGTGGACGGAGTGGGAGGACCCGCGGGCCTCTCTGAAGGGGAGGGGGACGGCGAGGAGGTGGAGGAGGAGACGGAGGAGTGGCTGATCATATCCACCCGGCCCTGCAGGGAACACACACACACACACAGATTTAGCCTGATATTGAACACTCCATCTGTCAGACTCCCCCCCCCCGGTGAAGCTCCTCTGCCACACTGAGGCACACACAGTTCAAACTGGCCTCACGCCGACCCACCTGTGTCTCAGGGAGGTGCAGTCCTCGGCTCTTGGTGAACTCAGAGTACAGAGCCTCCACGTTTCTCCTCCTGCCTCTCCTCCTCCTCAGTGAGTCATCTCCCCTCAGGCTCCCGTTAACTATCTGCCCTGTGACAGGATGGATGAGCCCGGCCTGCAGTATCCCCGCCATGTCGATTCCCACAGAGCCAGATAACGGGGCTGTGATGGGGGGCGGCGGCAGCTTGTGGCCGCTGCCGGCCCCCTGGTGGCTGCTTCCTGATGCAGCCTCACCCGAGCCACTAGTGGTGCTTATCTCAGTGGACGACTTGGTGAGATCGATGGCTGCTTCTTGCCAGCCGTTCATCAACATGGCTCCCGTGCGGTGGGAGGGCGGGGCCACCACCGGGCCCTTCTCACCACTGGAGCTAGTGGCGGCAGCAGCGTGGCACGCCGACGCTGACTTCCCGGCTAAAACCTTGGCTGCAGCAGCGGCCGCGGCCTCGTAGTCGAATGACCTTCGACCTCCTGCACGTTTGAGCTCGGGGAGGTAGGGAGGAGCCACGAGCCTCTCCTGTAAGAGAGGCAAGGAGGTGAGGCGCCAAGCTCCGCGCCCGCATGCGCCGCCCCGAGGCATGTACTGTCAGGGTGGACAGGGTGGGTGAGGGGTAGACAAGGATGGGAGAGAGATGATGGCTTTATTAAACATACATATGGACTGAGACACAACACAGTGGCGGCTGTCAACCAGACCTGGGCAGAACTACCTCATCACTGTAGTTTATCAGCTCTCGGTTTTAAAGGACGTAACTTGACACCTTAGAATCGTGTGGAACATCATGATTGACAGCTAAGACTGACTGAAGTCTTAGCTGTCAATCTCGCTGGGTCCCACAGGGCCACACCCTTTATTTACCATCCACTGTTCGTGGCATCATGTGATTAGGATTAAAACAGCTGAGTCGACAGAAAAGTAAATTTGAGATTTAATTTAACTACTCCATGTCTATTGTTCCAAATTATTTTAATAATAACTTCTTCACAAGCAATTTTCTGATTTGTTTACCTCAGATTATGAGATATTAAATCTATAAATAGGTCGCACACCCTCAGTTCCCTGGTTTATGGTGTGTAACATTGTACAAGTCTGATAATTGGCTGTAAAATAAAAAATACTTTTAGATTTTTCTCTAAATCTCTCTCCTTGAGTAAAAGCATTAGAAATTTTCTTCATATATGAGGCTTAACCTAATCGTTCTCTATATGACTACATGCCCAGGTCTGATATCAACATGTATAATATCAACAGTACACATTACAGACACTTTACAAGAAAGCAATGATGAATCTATGAAGTGAACCAGAGGTGCCCAGTGTCACCTGACAAACCTGCTCTATGATGTACAAATTAAACAAATCAGGTGATATATACTCAATAAAACTAACAAAGCTAAATGACATGCTTAATTTTTATGTGAATATAGTTTATAAACTGTAATTTGAAGTAAAACACTCAGAGTCTTCGTCAGTCTCATTTGAGGAGAATGAACTTTAGCAGCGGTTTCAACTGGACACTACTTGTATGAATCGTGATATGAGACGATGGAAATAAATGTAGACGGATGACAGATGCCCTGATATGGACAGAAAAGGGTTTAGACCTATTCATTCATCGGGTCACAGGTTCATTCTCACCTTAGGTAGTCTGGTCAGAGGCGGAGGGATCTGGAACGACAGTCCGGGGTTGGTCTGCTGACCTCTGGCCTGTCCCTGGACGGAGCTGGAGGCCGTGGTGGGGAGGAACGCCGCTCGGTGGTGGTGGTGGTGGTGGTGCTGCTGGGCCAAGCTGTTGGCCAGGCAGGAGTTGGCGCTGAGGGAACCGGGCGCGTCGTGCTGCTCGCTGGGCCAAGGCCACTTCCCTTTCAGGATGGCGTGACAGATGCTGTCCAGGCGGTTGATGATCACACGGTCCTACAGGGGCAGAGAGAATGTGACGGGAATTAAAAAAACCTGAGGGGTTGATCTGTTTCTTGATCAACAATTAAATTAACAGCAAAAAAAACTGTTCAAACTGAAACAACAACTTGAAGTCACTAAACGTTTACAGCTCTGAAATGTGTCTCGTGTTAAACTGATCCTAGAGGGAACATTTGGAAGGAAACGACAACTCGGTACCTTCGGCCATTCTGAAAACGAGTAAAGTGCTTTCTCCTGTAAGAGCTGAGCGATGGTCGGCTCCCGGGCGTCATGGAGGCCGTCAGGAAGGTCACACATGGAGATGGGGGCTGCAAACCGGGGGCTGCCTGCGTATCCTTCCACCACAGGGACTATATAGGACAGAGGAGGACACGTTTGAAAACAGACAGTTTGTCTAACAGGAAACATGTTGTGTGGATTTAACATCATCGAGATTAAAGAAGTTAATCAAGCAACAGATTAGTCGACAGAAAGTGAATTAAGAGATATTATATCTTTACTCTTCAAGGTCTGTTATTCCAAATTCGTTTGACCTCTGAACCAAATCAAGCTTAAAGGAGAAATAGTGACATACTGTCCTCTAGTGTGTTATTAAGGTTTTTGTGAATGTGATAAAAGTTCCACACATGACATCATATTAACGGCACTGACACACTGGAGTCTAAATGTACAGACGCAGCAGCTGCACGATTATGTCGTCTACCTCAGAGGTTTCTTCCACATGAATGATAGGAATGACCTTCATAGTCACAACTCTCTCACACCAGTTTACTGTTAAATAAACTGCCTCTTATATCTTGTCAGTATAAAGCAGGTAAACCTTTTCAAGTCATACCACTAATTAAAGGTAAAAGCTAACATGTCTCGTTTGAGGATTCTCACCTGGTGTGCTCGGCCTCTCCTCCTTCACCTGGCCTCTCTCCACCAGGCCCTCTGAGGAGTCCACCAGCCCGTCCGCCTGCTCCAGCTTCGGGGTCAGCACCGTGCTGTCTGCCTCCAGCAGCTCCTGCTTCGTCTCACATTTGATCTCCGTGAACTCGAGGTCCTCCGGCTTGGCCTCCGGTTTGACCTCCGAGCTGTCCGGGTAGGCCGCGAGCTCCAGAGCGTCCGGCTTGGCCTCAGGCTTGATGGCGGACGTGTCGGGGAAAGCCGTCTCACTCTTGAGCCTGGAGACATCGGGGTAAGAAGCGAACTCCTCGAGAGCCACTGGTTTGGCTTCGGGTTTGACTTCGACGCCCTCGGAGAAGGCTGCGAACTGGAGAACTTCAGGTTTGCGGTCCACGCGCTCAGGCTTCATGGAGATGCTGAGATCTTCAGGTATTGACTGCAGGGTTTCTTCTTTCAGGGGATAATCCAACTGCTCCGCTTTGGTCACCAACTTTTCTGACTTAACGGGGTAAGCGAGAAACTTTGCGCGTTTGACTTCAGAGCTGTCGGGATAGACGGGTAACGCCTCCTCAACGACCTCCATCTTTGTCTCCTCCACCTTGATGGGCTGCTCCAGTTGAGCCAGTTTCTTCTCACCACTGTCGTCTGGTGACAGAGGGAATTTAAGATCAGGTGTTTTGGCGTCAACGCTGTTTTCAGGCAGCGCGGCCACAGGTCGGATCTTGTTGTGTTGAAGCAGATGGTCTTTGTTGTCCTGATATGAGGAGATTGTCAGGGCTCCGTTCTTACAGTCTTCACTTGGACCTTCGTAAGTTTCCTGATCTGTGGAGACTTCAGTTTCCCCCCTGTTCTTGGTGTGGGTCTCTTCAGACGTTGATGCCACTGTGTCAGAGGGCAGTGAAGCTGAAGGGCAGCTCGACTGCATCACTGGAACATCCTCCTCCACTTGATCTGACAGATCCGTGGGCTCCATTGAACAATCCTCTCTGAAATGTTCTGCTATTTCTCCCGCTTGCAGGAACTCGTCAGATGCATTTCCAATCAAAGATTCTGACTTTTCATTCGTCTGATACAGAATCAACCCGTCCACCTCCTCCTCAGGCTCCTCAATAGACTCGGGACACTGCTCGATCTTCCCGAGGTAAGGATGCACGTCTCGGGGAAAACCTGATTTACTCTCTACTCCCTCAAAGCTCTGCTGGAAGTCTTGGGACAGATGGTTTGAAACCTCCATCCTCTCGTCCTGGTCTTCTGGTTCTAACCCATCGATCTGGTCAATGTGTGGATTCAAGACTCCCAAACCTTGGGCTGCAAATACAAGTCAGATGGAAGTTTATGTGATTATAGCATCTTTACATGTATTCTGATGGCCCATGTTCTAGTGGCCACTGACACGTCTTCAAAACTTTGAGACCAGTAAAACCGTAATAGTTTTATGTCAAATACCTTGTTGTGCGTCACTCTGTTCTCCTTCCAGACGCTGACCTCCTTCTCCTTCTCCGCTCTGCTCCATGTTCTCCCCCGACAAGTCTTCCACATCTTCTTCCTCCTTCTCATCGAACTCAAACCCAGTGCCCCCGTCCCGCTCCTCTTCCTCGTCCACAGGATTGGTCAGGCTGTCTGTGACGTCGGCGTGGCCCAGCCTATCCTGTGGCTCATGGGCGGTGATGTCAGAGAGAGAGAGGGGTGGGGGGGGGTACGTACGGCGGAGGGGGGCTCGCTGATAGGTCGGTTTGATCTGCGCTGGGTTCCTCGCTCACACCAATGTCCTAAACAAAACAACAATAACACATTTATGTATAAAGAACTTCCTCCTGACAATCTTTCAGACCACTTGTTCAATGTAGCTTTGGTGGATTTGTTACAGCCGGGGATCATGGGTAATATCCGTCTGAATTGAGACTCGTCATCTAACAGAATTAATCACCACGTGTGCCTGCAGGGGGCGCTGCTGCTCAGTCAAAGTCACATAGTGCTGCTTTAAAACTATATTTACTTCATCAATATTTCCAAAGTTCACTGAGATTTAAACAACTTTTAATAGACATTTTCTCTCATTAGTTTGAAACTGAAAATATTGTCTGTTTAATAATGTTTTCAGTAGCAAATATAAAGTAATTAATATATGTTCTTCACAATGTAAAGACATTTAACTGCTAAATAGTAAAGTAATATTCCCTCTGGTAGAAGTCAGTAACAGCTTGAGTGGGCGTTTGGAGAAAATGAAAAATAAGAAAAAGAAATTAAATGAATTTCAAAGTAATTTACTCAATGTTTGTCCTCGGCCTGCCGCACTTAAAACATTAACACACAAATGGTTTCAGATTATTGTTTCCGCAGTGGATGTGATTACACATTCATGTTTTTAAAATGCTTTTGCAATCATCTTTATTTTCTCTGCGAGTTGCTCATGTCGTCCTGAAGGAGCCGGACGGTGAAACCCACCTTGAAGAGCATGAAGCTGGAGGACAGCGGCTCCACTGAATCTCCTGCAGACGGGTGGGAGGGGGAGGACGAGGGCGGGAGACCCAAACACTCCTCCAGGGTCCCGCCTTCCTCCGCTCCTCTGTCTCCAGCCTGCGTCTCCTCGTCCTCCTCCTCCAGAAAGCCGGCCTCCAGAGCGGAGGGACCCAGGATCGGGTCGGTCTCGTTGAACATGTGGTGAGCAGGACTGGAGTGGTCTGTTCCGTCCCAGGGAGCCTGCAGGGACAGAGAAGGTGCACACATGTGGATGAGGTCATAGAAAACGACAATTACGACCTCGGAGGAGTTAGATCATATTATTTTATTGTTTGTTTGTTGCTGGCACAAACAAACAAGACATTAATTAAAAAGGAAAACACAAACCTGTAACTGGTCCAGCTCCACTGACGGCGCCATCAGCCCAGTTTCCTCTGATGAACCCTGCTCGCCCACTAGCACGTCGCTCCTTAGTTTTGAATCCAGGTCGGCTCCGCCCACACCGTACGAGTTGAGCATACTCTGCCCTCCTGCAGCAGAGTTGAATGGGAAACCATTGAGGGCGTCTTTGGATGTTTTCCCTCCGTGAAGGGCCTCTGCAGACATGGCGTCATGCTGCAGGGAACTCAGCTCCAGGGATTCATCCAAAGGGGGACAGTCGAGGAAATCTCCCCGAGACCCGGGCACCATTCCCAGGCTCGGTGAGGCAGAGTCATGGGCATCCAGTGGTGGAGGTTGGAGGTGAGGGTGAGAGGAAGAGGAAGAAGAGGAGGAAGGAGAGGGAGCAGATGGAGGCATAATGTGATGCTGGTGGTGATGCTGGTGGTGGTGGGAGGACTGGTGGGGGTATTCCGGAGGCTGAGGGGAGTGGCACCCGAGGCCCGAGTCGTACAGGCAGCAGTGAGGATGCTGCAGCTGCGGATGAGACGAGGAGAAAGAAGAGGACGAGATGGACAAGCCGGGGTGGTGATGGTAACTCTGATGGAGGTGAGAGGGCTGTCTTTTCACGTAGTTCCTGTGAGCCTCCAGGAAGCTCAGCTGGGGGTCGTTGAGGATGTAGAAGTCCGTTCGACTCAAGCCGTGACGGGCCGCCCCGATGAGGAGGTCGCGGTCGTGTTTGCCGGTCTCCCACCAGACCGGAAGGTAGAGGGAGGGGCGGCACAGCTGGAGGCGGGCGGAGAGTAACGGGTGGCGGAGAACCTGAGAGGAGGAGGAGAAGATTTAGCAGACTAGTTGGATGAACATATTCTTCAGTCTGAAGTTCTTTATGTTCCTGTGAATCTGAGTCTTAGAACTCGTATAAATGAGCTTGTTTCTTCACCTGCTCTCTGATTTTGCGAAGCAGCTCGATGCGATACAAAGTCCGGGCGGCTCTCTCCTCTGTCAGAGGCTCCACGAGCACAACGGGGTCCACCAGCCCTGGAGTGAGACGAGGGGGGGGGGTCAGAGGTTAGCATGAAGAAGAGTTTCACACATGAAGAGCGTTCAACCCCTGAGCTGATGTTTGTACGTCTGTAATTCATATCAACGTGCAAGGGCGAATATCTGAGATTATATACATGAACATGAAAATGGTGAGCTCGCCCCTCCTACATCCCAGTAAAGACTTTAACTTGTAGATTTATATATTGTAGAATCAGCCATCTGCCGATATAACAGACAAGAGAACGTTTTCTGTCACACATGAAATATAAACCACACCTTCTTCTTTCCTCAGGGGCAGCTTGCAGGCCGTCCTGCACATGTTGACGAAGGAGTTAAAGTATCTCTCCAGACTCTCGTCCGTCTTCCTCTCCAGTCGGGCCAGAGCTCTGAACTGGGACCAGTCGAAGGTTTTCCTCTCTGGGTCGTAGACCACCCCGTAGGACGACACGGTGCGGTAGAAGTCCGCCTGCTCCCGACGAGTCCACCTGAGGAGAGGCCGAGGAGACAGAGAAATGTTCAAGAAGAGAAAAGTACTTTTTATCATCTCGGTAAAAATAAATTTGAATTAAATTATCATTACGGTCGGAATGAAAATCTATGGTTTCGCGGATCCAAACAATAAAAACATTCCAAATTAAACTTAGCTGATTCTGACGTTCAATAATCAGGATCTATTCGTCTGTTTATCTCCTGAATCCTCACCTCCTCTGCCACTCCAGGAACAGAGGGTCCGGTTCTGTGGCGACAACAGAACACCTCCTCATCTCTTCACCCAGCTGCCACGCCAGCGGCCCGCCGGCGTGATGACTGTGAGAGGATCCGCCTCCTCCCATCCCCATGCCAACCAGGCCGTCGTGGAGCATGAAGTCGTTCCTGAGCAGCGGCTCGCGGCGCAGCGTGAAGCGCTGGTAGGCGGTGATGAGGCGGCGCACGCGAGCAGTCAGGGCCGGGCCCGTGGGCCAAACCGGTCGGGCCTGGACCACGTGCAGGGACGCCACGCCTGTTCCTGTTCCTGTTGCTGATGTTGTCGTGGTAACCAGAGGCCCGTCCTGGACGCAGACGTCAGCTGACATTTGGGAGTCTGGGAGGAGAGAGAGACATTTTGACCATGAAAGGTTGAACTGGCCTGAGCCGCAGGACGTCTGGAAAATAATAAAAACTTTAGATCTACTTGGATTTCTCACTTTAAACCAGAGAACCTATGAGCTGGGAAACTAAAACCAGTCACAGCAGAGCACTGGGCCGTTATAACTGAAGGACGTGAGGTTTAATCCCAAATATCCTCTTTTTACAATAAAAATGCTTTGAAAATAAAAAAGACTGAAGGAGTTTCTAATATTTTCTCTTAAGCTCCTCCATTTACAGCAGAATCCTTTGTTCCTAAGGACATTTTGCGTGGACGTCTCTCCCCGTCTCTTTCTCCAGAGTAACATTCAACAAGTGGATGTTCATTAGATTTACCCACAGAGACCGAACACTATCAGAACTATCAGAGCTCATTTTGCACATTCGAGCCCCTGTGCTCTGCTGGGAGTCGGTGAAATGAAGTCCTCAGCAGGTGAAATGGGTTTTAGAAAGGAAGCATCAGGGGAAAGAACCTCTCGTAGTGAATTCAAGATTCAGACCGGAGGAGAGAAACGATATCACATTGTGGTAAAAAGGACGTCGCAGCCATTACACGGGAAAAAATTTTACAACCTGAAAATCTCAAGACGCTAAACAGCCTTCGATCACAGGGGGGACGTTTGTGTTTGTGTGTTTCTGTTTCTAATTTCACATCCAGGACATTAGACAATCAGGGACGTGTACACATCAGCAGTAACTGTTCAGTGAGTCTCACCTGGACCTGTGCTGTCAGGTTTGTCCGAGGTATCGGTGCTGGAGCAGGTTTCTTCTCCCTGTCAATAAGAAACACACAAAACTGTTTAGAAAGAATCAACACAACAGCAACAGTTCTATCACACGACCATCTGACAGTCTCGATGCCTTGAAATCTCAATGAGACGGCCTGATTGAATAAAGAGTGAGTGAGTGGAGGATCTTCCTCTTCACCTTGCTGCTCTCGTCTCGGTCCTCTCCTCCGTCTGCTTTGTTTTCGGCTTCATCCTTCACCTCCTCCGTTTTACACACACTGACGAGAGAAACAACAGACGAGAGAAGGGCTGAACTGACAGTGTTGTAAAAGATTGAGCTCTGCAGGGGAACGTGTGAATATGGAGAGAGCGGGAAAGAGCGGAAGAGACAGGAAGAGAACAAGAAGAGATTAGAGAGATCAAAGAGAACAGAAGAGAACAAGAAGAGAACGGGAAGAGAGCGGGAAGGAACAAGAGAGAGCAGGAGAGACAGAAGAGAGCAGGAGAAACAGAGAGAGCGGGAAGAGAGCGGGAAGAGAGCGGGAAGAGAACAGGAAGAGAACAAGAAGAGATTAGGAAGAGATCAAAGAGAACAAGAAGAGAACAAGAAGAGAACGGGAAGAGAGCGGGAAGAGAACAAGAGGAGATCAGGAAGAGAGAAGGAAGAGAGCAGGAAGAGAACGGGAAGAGAACAAGAAGAGAGCAGGAAGAGAACAGGAAGATAACGGAAAGAGAGCGGGAAGAGAACAGGAAGAGATCAGGAAGAGAACAAGAAGAGAACAGGAAGAGAACAGGAAGAGAACGAGAAGAGATAGAGAAGAGAAGCGAAGAGGAGCATGGGAAGAGAACAGGGAAGAGAAGCAGAAGAGATGCAGGAAGATAACGGAAAGAGAGCGGGAAGAGAGCAGGAAGAGATCAGGAAGAGAACAAGAAGAGAACAGGAAGAGATCAGGAAGAGATCAGGAATAGAGCAGGAAGAGAGCAGGAAGAGAAGAGAAGAGAGCAGGAAGAGAGCAAGAAGAGATTGGGGAGAGAGCAGGAAGAGAGCAGGAAGAGAGCAGGAAGAGAGCAGGAAGAGAGCAGGAAGAGAACAAGAAGAGAACAAGAAGAGAACAGGAAGAGAACAGGAAGAGAGCAGGAAGAGAAGCGAAGAGAGCAGGAAGAGAGCAGGAAGAGAAGCGAAGAGAGCAGGAAGAGAGCAAGAAGAGATTGGGGAGAGAGCAGGAAGAGAGCAGGAAGAGAGCAGGAAGAGAGCAGGAAGAGAACAAGAAGAGAACAGGAAGAGAACAGGAAGAGAAGAGAAGAGAGCAGGAAGAGAGCAGGAAGAGAAGCGAAGAGAGCAGGAAGAGAGCAAGAAGAGAGCAGGAAGAGAACAAGAAGAGAACAGGAAGAGAACAGGAAGAGACGAGAAGAGAGCAGGAAGAGAACAAGAAGAGAGCAGGAAGAGAGCAGGAAGAGAACAAGAAGAGAGCAGGAAGAGAGCAGGAAGAGAAGAGGAGGAGAAGAATCCGGGCCTCCACAGGAGGAAATCACTCTTCAAGCAGCCCTGAGGAAAAAGTGAAAGTTTTGTGCAGGTGTTTGTGTCACTCCCTGTGTGCATGAATTCAATCCTTGTAATCTGTCCCTTCTTCTTGCTGTATTTTAAATGTCCTTCCCAGCGTTAACGTTTAGAGACGAGATGTTTCTTCAGCGGAGTCACAGAGCTCGGCTGGGAAACGTCTCCGGGTCGAACAGGTAACCGAGCGAATGACAACTTCATTAACCTCAGGAAGACGATCAAAGCTTCCTGTTCTAACACATGCGTCTCATCTTCACAGCTCCACCATCAGGCGACGGAGCAGCATCCAGAAAATCAATTTCCCCTCGATGCGTTTTACTCTCTCCTCTTTTTCTGCCGCAGATTCTTTCGCTCTCGGTTATTCTCTCTGGCTTTTGTCAGCCAAGGTTGAAAGGTAGTGTGAAAAGGGCTTGAGTGGGCTGTTTCCCCACGTCCTCGGAGGAAAAGGCTTTTAGAATTCAGTGGTCGACTGAGGCGAACATTGAGCTCTGGATGATTTTACACCTGCAGCTGTTTAGAGTGCGTCTCTCTGTTCATCATTAAAACATGACGTGGTTGTTATTCACAAAGAAATGACCACGATATCAGCCGTTGCATTAACGTGTTTATTTATCTATGTGTTTTTAATCTTGTATCTTCACACCCAGAATGTAAAGCATGCATGTGTGAGAGGAGGTGGCGGTGTCAACACAAACAAACACAGAGGACGAGATGTGTTTTTAACACCAGTGTTGGCTCCTGCTGAGAACGTTAGTGCAGAGGATGAAGAGCAGACGACAGGAAGTGGCTCCTGATGAAGATCATCGGTGTTCATGTGGGTCACAGACGTCTCCAGGTGGAGGACACTGAAGTGGTCTCTGCCTCATCTCCTCGTCTCAAACTGACAATTTGTTTTTCGCCTCTTTCCGTTGATTTGTTTTTTGTCTGAACTACACAAACATTGTCTGAACATATTTCTACAAATCACGGTAGAAGGATGGACCATGGACCAAGAGCAAACTCAATAAATCCGGGCATCGATCCAGCCAGCGAGTCACATCCAGATTTTTTTTTAATCTCTTTCTCCAACAGCAAGATAGGACTTTTGGGAGATTTTCCAATTTTCCAGATTTTTCCCAGATTTCCCAGGAAATAGTTCTTGATGAAAAGAGTCAGAGATATTTAGGGAGGTGATATCTATAAGTGTGTGTGTGTGTGTGATAAAGTCTGGTTACTACTGTAAAACAGATCTGGGACCGTGTAGCTTAAAGAACTACACATCACACAGAGGGTATAACTCCACAGTTGTGATCTTGTGTGATACATACAATGTGTGTGTGTACCCTACCTGTCAGCCATGTCAGCCGGCCCCTCTCCTCCTCCCTGCTCAGCCGTCAGCGCGGTGACATCGGGCATCCCCACCCGCTCCAGGAAGCACAGCTCCGGGTCAGCGCGCATGGCGTTGTACCGCTCGTACCCTGTGCAAGGGAAAAACAGGGATGACAATCAAAACACAGACAAAGACGTGATGTACACAACCACAGACACACAAACACTGCTGCAGTTTTGCAGAGTCGCCTGCTGACATTAATTTGTGTCTAAGTGGATTGTGATGGTCTGATGCTGTTTGTAAAAGCTTAAACTCAAGTACATCTGGGTGCACACACAAACACACACACAAACACAAACTAACAACTCAAGCCAGATGTGTTCCTTCCATGAGTGTTCACATCTGTTTAAACGCTGTGAGGCAATGCATTTACACTTCTTGAAACCAAAAGTATGTATTTCCTTCATATCCATAAACCCGATGGAATCATTTTGACAAACAGGTGATTGTTAAGAACTGAGTGAAGGGACATCGGCCCTCACCGTGCTTGTGGACCCCGATGAGCAGGGACTTGTCGGCGTCTGTGTCCCACCACGTGGCAGGAATCTCAATGTAGTCGATGTCCGGTAGCGGCACCTCAAGTTTACTGAGGAAACACACAAACACGTGAAAGAATATCACGACTGTCAGTTTGTTTGTTTATTAAACTACCGGATGAATCTAACAGTAATTCAGCAGGTGCAATGAGAAGAGGAGGCTTGGTACCTGGCAGGTGTCCCCTCCTGAGCCTGATTGGCTGCCTCACCCAGCACCTCCACCTTCAGGTAGTACAACATCCTCACCCTCAGCAGCACCCTGAGCACAGACAGGTGGAGACACACAGAGGTCAAAGGTTAGTTTCTGGCTCTGAACGGTGGAGCTTCCGGTTCCAATATCTCCTCGCTCGGCTACAGGATCTGAATATGAATGTGCAGAATCTGTTTACAGAGATTATGTTTGTTCAGACGTGGTTAATCCTGACTTGTGCGTGACGGCAAATTGTTGCTTCTCCCTCATGTCTTTTCTGTCATGTCTCTCTCTCTCTCTCTTCGTAATCTCTCCTCTCTTGTAATGAGAGTTCTTCTCAACAGGCTCTGTGAGAGCTGAATTAATTAAAAGCCACCGCTCTGCCCTGCGACTGAACGGATACACAGGAGTAAACACTTCACCTCGTAAATAAACAGCTCCCAGCTTCAGGGCGGAATTAAAGTCCTCGAGCGGCGATACGTTTAACAACCACTCAGGTTATTTCTCTGCACTTAAAATGTGTTGTTGTTTTGTCGGAGGCTTTGGTAATACTGTTGTTGTCGTCATGTTGAAGCACCTGTAGCTTCAGGGCAGGTAGACATCACCAACAATTACCCACTAATCCTCACTGGCTGTTATTCTGCAGCTCAGAAATTCTATAATCCATCATCTATACGGCTTTTCCTTTTGAGGGCTTGCAGCCAATCCCCATCTATGGATATTTAAGAGTCTCCAAATAAGATATCCCTCTGATCTGCATGTCTTTGGACTGTAGGAGGAAGCTGGAGTAAACACAGGGAGAACATGCAAACTGCCCACAGAGGCCCCAAGCTGGGAATCGAACAGATTTGCAGACGCTTCCTGTTAATGGAAGCTGGTTTGGGGTTGAACTGACTTGTTGCAGTGCTGTTTGAGGTGTTTCTTGTAGCTCTCGTCCTGCAGGACCACCTCAGGGTTACAGTGGGCCAGCCAGTCAGCGTTCTTCACATCAGGAACGTTCAGCTGATTCTTCAGCTTCTTCCCCTTCCGACCCCGAGGGACTGGAGCCGACAAACCTGCGACAGAGAGCGAGAGAAGGAGCGCTGATATTTTAATGAGAGTAAACAATAAAGCAGCAAACAGAGGGGGAGGTTCTGAGGGGGGAAATATTTTCATCCTGCAAAGTTATGATGTAAATTAATAGACGTGGAACGCCACCAATTTACACATTAAAGTCATTTAATAGGGGAGGAGGGAATCCAATAAATGAAAATCATTACACGCCTGAATCTCCAACCTGACTGTAAGTGGCTGAGCTGCATTCTGGGTAATGTAGGTGCTACGTTTTGCCAAGAAAGGAGAATTCAAGGAATGAAAAAGGCAACGTCTCAGTTCCGCTGCAAATATTTAGATAATTTCTTGTCCTAAATGCTAAACCTGTGAAGAACGTGTGAGTGAAAAGTGAAGAGCTCACCGGAGTGGTTGAGCAGCGTCTGGTCCTCGCCCTCCTTGGTGGGTGTGATCAGATCCCAGATGAAGCTCTTGATCTTGTCGTCCCCCTTGTAGTGTCTCAGACAGTAAACCAGCAGAGCTCTGCATGAGGAACAAGAACATTCTTTGATTTCCACAGTTCCAGAGCACTTGTGTTTGCAGGTGTACGGCGTCAGGGGCGGCCGGGCCGACGTGCACTGTTGTTTTTTTAATTGTTGCAGAATTTCTTCAGGGTAAAAACCTTAACAAATCCTTGCTCTCCTTACCTACAGATCGCCTCCATATCTCTCTCTGCCAGGTGCCACTTAAAGCGGCCGTGGTTGAGGACGTCCTTCCACCGACCCCAACTGGGAAAGACGGAGAGGACAGAAGACATTTAGACAGAAAGAATGAAATAGAGGAAATGCAAGATGTCACAGAGAAAGACTGGGACCAATAAATACACAGTTTGTGTTTCAGTTTATTCTCTGTGAACCTTTTGCTCTTATTTTTATATTTGTCACATTTATGCTCAGAGCTGAGTTTGCATTTGAGACCAACTCAGTAAACAACAGATTATGAGATCACAAGCTTTTTTATTGGACTGAGAATTGAAGGTGTCAGGGTTCAGGATCTAGGCTGCGAGGTGCGAGGGATGAGATTATTCATACAGGTTAGAAATGAAAAGAATATAGTCGGTTGTTTATGTCATTATGAAACTGGAGCTGTCTGTGTATCTCTGACATTGTGTACTGCCTGTCTCCCACACACTCCTGCAGCCCGGAGAGAGAAGAGACCACCATACAGCCAGATGAACATTATTCTCCAACGTCTCCGTTCGTACCCAAAGATAAGAAGATTCTTCTCAACCCGGAAGCACTCGGCACGGAGGTAGCGTCGGCTGCGCTCGCCCAGGCGCCGACTGCGACTCGGCCGATCCTCCGAGTCGCTCTCCAGCTCCGAGAACTCCATCAGCTCGTCGTCCTCGAAGGAGTTGTAGTGACGGGTCTGTTTCCTCACCCGAGGCGTGTCGATCACCAAGGACTCCTGCGTCAGAGAGAAAACAGTTTGTATCTGAATGAGACCACGTTCATGAAGTTTATCGAAATCTGGCAACACTTTAATCCTCTTAAGGAGAGGAGAGGAGAGGAGAGGAGAGGAGAGGAGAGGAGAGGAGAGGAGAGGAGAGGAGAGGAGAGGAGAGGACTCATTAAGACACTGATGAGTCTTTTTAATTCCTTGTCTCCTCTCCTGCTTTTCTTTCTACCTTCTCAGATTTGGAGTCGATCTCCACTTCAGCGATCTTTGCCCATTTCTGCCAGAAGTTGGGGTCGTCCAGAGAAATGTCCGTCCTGTTGCCAGCTGAGGTGAAACTGGCCTGAGGAAAGAAAAGAAAAAAATCAGGATGCAGGGGAGGAATTAAAAAGAGTCAGATTCTGGTTTTGACGGATGTTTGGAGCCAATTAACAGCGTTTCTCACAAGTACTTAGAGTCTTAGGTTAAATTCTACCTTAGCGAATGTGGATCCTTTCCCCTCAGTCTCGATGGTGATTGTCTGAGTTCGTCTCTGAAGAATCTGATCAATGTCTTCCTCGCAGAACTTGGAGCCCTCGTCTTCTTCGTCCATCAGGGCTCCATACGCTCCTTTTTTTAACAAGTCCTCCAGCTCCAGTTTGGAAAGCTGCTGCACCTGGAGGAACACAGACCCCACGTAAGGACTCGCGTTCTTTGATTTGAAAGCTAAAGACGATGAAATCAGACTAGAGCCACAGGACGATCTGAATCTGTGAAACGAAAACCCTCACCCCGTTGAGGCTTCCTTTGCGGTTGATGTCTTGGAGAACAGCTTTATCCAGTCCGAGCTTCAGACTGGCCTTGTCGAACATTTCCCTCTCGTACGAGTTCCTGGTGATCAGTCTGTAGACCTTCACCGCTTTGCTCTGGCCAATCCGGTGGCAGCGTGCCTGAGCCTGGGACATAGACATGGCACAAGAAACCAGACATTAGAGATCAACATTTATTTTACTAAGGGAGATATATTTACCGTAAATTTAAAAAAAGGAGCTGTATTTAGAGACAACGCTCAAAGCTGTGCATTTTAAAAGGTCATCAAAACCGTTATTAAGTTTGATAAAGATAAATGCATTTAACTAAATCTGTTCCAGATTGTATATGCAGATTATTTGTTTCATTTCTGTTATTTTATTTTCTCTGTGAGGATTAAACAGCGAGCGTCTCCATGATGAACTCATCCTGCAGTTTGATCAGCGACCAATCAGACTAACGAGGCTGAAAGCGAATCAGTCTCTACACTGAAGAAATATTCTGTTTATGTGACAGATGACAGGATAAGAAAACATGCATCAAAACTGGAGGGGGGGGGCCTCGTTGTCCCTGTCATGTGACTCTGGGCTCTCACTTCATTATTCAAGACAGAGTCGCTCTATGCAGCTCGTGTTTTATCATCCCCTGCCGTCCCAGAGGGAAATACAAATGCCACTACATATTAAAGAGCCGAGACAAGCAGCAGCTTAGCGCAGTGAAAAGGGAACGAGTGTGAATTAGAGAGATGCTCTCTGATTCTTCACGTTCTGACAGCAGAGAGTCGTTGACTTGACAGATGATGTTCTCCTCTCTGCAGCTTGTGGCCGGGTGGTTCTGCTCACCTGCAAGTCGTTCTGCGGGTTCCAGTCCGAGTCGAAGATGATGCAGGTGTCGGCGGCCGTCAGGTTGATTCCCAGCCCCCCCGCCCTGGTGCACAGCAGGAAGACGAAGCGATCCGAGTCGGGCTTACAGAACCGGTCGATGGCCGCCTGCCGCAGGTTCCCCCGCACGCGGCCGTCGATGCGCTCATACGTGTAGCTGGAGGAACACACACACCGTTTGATTTCTCCTTTCCGTCAACTGTTGCATCACGTTCTTTCTCTCACAAACCTCGAGTCTAAATTTTGCCCCTGCTTTTCCTTCCGCTCATCCTCTCTCTCTCTCTCTCTCTCTCTCTCCTCACCGTCTCTGGATGAGGTAGTCCTCCAGGATGTCCAGACAGCGGACCATCTGGGAGAAGACCAGGACTTTGTGGCCCCCGGCCAGCAGCTTGGGCAGCAGCTTGTCAATCAGCACCAGTTTCCCGGCTGCCTGGATCATCGCCTGCAGCTGGAAGTCCAGCGCATCTGGACTGTGGCTCCTCCTGAAGCTTTCCAGAATCTTCTCCTCTGCCCCTGAAGACAAGATGATAAGAAAGGGAGATTTTGAGAAACACCTTTCTTTTACTCAAGCTTTGTGTGTGTCAGTGTGTGTGTGTGTGTGTGTGTGTGTGTGTGTGTGTGTGTGTGCTGACCTGTGATAAGGTAGGGGTGGTTGCAGCACTTGCGGAGCTCCATCATGGTGTTGATGAGGTTGGGCATATTGTGCTGGTTCGCTCCTTTGGACAGGAAGGAGAAGTTCTTCTCTAAGATCGCTCGGTAGTATTTCTTTTGCATGTTGGTCAACTCCACCTACGACAACACAAACACAAGAATCAGGCATTATAACTTCTGCTGCACAATAAATCATAAATTGTGTTTATGTTTATCTCCTCCTGCTCAGTCACTTGGAGCGATACACATTACACACAAGCAACACATTCAGATTCACTCCTTCAGGCGACTTATCGGATGATAATTCAAGTTGCATGTGTTTCAACCATGAGAGGAAATAAAAGAAATATGAGGGCGTCTGAAAATCACTTGATTTGTGGAGCAGTTTGGTTTCAGTAAATCTTTACCTCGATGATTGTCTCTTCTTTGGGAGCCAGGTTTTTCTCCACATCGTCTTTAAGTCTTCGTAACATCATCGGCTTCAAAATGGCCTGAAGCTTCTTCACCTGTCGGAGAGAACAAGCGAGGGATGAGACATGAACACAAATGGCACATTATAAGGTTTGAGATTCTTCTGATCATTTCAAGTGAATTTCCACGGTGCTGTCACTAGGAGAGTTTTGTGGACGAACCTGCTCTTCTGTTTTGAGATCTCCAAACTCGTCCAGGAAGCTGCTTTCTGAGGGAAACTGCAGCGGCTCCAAGAAGTTCAACAGGCTGAACAGCTCCTCCACAGAGTTCTGCAGAGGGGTTCCTGTGAGCAGAACCTTGTGTTCCTGGAGGAAACATCAACAGGAACATCTCTTTAGAAAAACATTACACATTCATCCAAAAGTTGAGCAAATCGCTCAAAAGAAAATATCAATTAATGTCAATCAAAGTCTTCTAATGGCTCCAGAGAGATCTGATGTTGTTGCCTGCAGCGAGTCATATGCTGCACTTGTATTTCTTATTTATTTATTCCGTGTTTCCATTTCACATTTCAGTGTTTTGCTTTTTATTGATACACAAACTTTACAACCGAAACCAAACCAAACCTAATATTTTTTGCAAAGGTTTGAGATCCTCTCTTTTTTTCCATCCGGTTTTTCAATGTAGAAAATTGAAAATGGACTCAAAAGCAGGTTGACGATGCACTCTTATCTAACTGCGTCATGTGCAACAGTGACAGAGGGAAACAGAGCAGATCTGATCCCACAGCTCCACACTCACCAGGTTCATGAGCTTCAGGCCCTCCAGCAGCTTGCAGTTCCTGTTCTTCAGGCGGTGGGCCTCGTCGATCACCACACAGCGCCAGTGCAGCTTCCTCAGCTCCGGACAGTCGGCCATGATCATCTCAAAGGTGGTGATCAAGCCCTGGAACTTCAGGACGCCAGGGATACTGTTACCCTACAGACAAGAGGGGGGGGATGACCACGTTAAAATGATCATATGAGGGGTTTATCACGGACGACCAAAATTAGACAGAAAGACGAAATGAGACTTATTGTATTAGCTGCACATGACATTGTAATGAGAATATTCTGTATTAATCTGAGACTGGAGGTGCAGCAATAAGAAAAAACTGTTATCACACTGAGTATTTATATCAGAGTGTTAAAAGATTATTTCATCCCCAAGAAGCTGTTCACGTTTTGGTAGAAACTCCTTTAAATAGGTCTAATCTTTTCATTGGGATCTTTCCAGTATTTCTTGAGAAATATATACAAATGTTGAGCGTTAAAGAAAAGTTACAAAATTATAAATCTGCTCCAAACGTAAATAGTTTATTCCCGGCCAATAACTGACGCTTCCACCAACTTTTAATAAAATCTTTTTAGTAGTTTTTATGTAATCTTCCAGTCATTCAAACTACAATGAAAACTTCACCTTTTTGATGGGGGTAATTAATTAAACACAATTATTAACGATTATGTCTAAGAGAATAAGAATAAAGATATCAAATTTTCTAAGGAACTAAACTCAAGTGTTCGTGGCAGATTAACCAGACACCAGTGGAAACCTCCTCTAAAGAATCCAGTAACAGCTAAATGTCAACACTTAGGTGGATTGCACACTTTTTGAATAGAAGTGAAAGAGAAGACAGACATTTACACCTTCAACCTGCAGTTGTGTTTGTGAAAACACAGCTGACTCACCACTGTGTGATGGATTACAGGCCAGGACACACACACAAACACACACACTGCTACAAACGCACAAACCTGCGAGTCTCTGTAAAACATCTCGTACTGCATGATCATCTGCCGGCTGATCTGCGAGCCGTGGTACACGATGACGTTCATGTCCGTCCACGTGCGGAACTCCCTCTCCCAGTTGGTGATGGTGGACAGCGGGGCGATGATGAGGAAGGGCCCGCGGATCCCCATGTTGCAGATCTCGTACAGGAAGGTGATGGACTGGATGGTCTTTCCCAGTCCCATCTCATCGGCCAGGATACAGTTTTTTCTAAGTCAGAACAAACGGAGACAGTGTGAGACGGCGAAAGAGGAGGAGCCTCAAGATGGAAGGACACAGCTGAAGCGTTTGTGCACTCACCTGTTGTACCAGTTGAATTGTAACCAGTTCATTCCCTCTAACTGGTATTCTCTGAGCTGGTTTCCGTTCCTGTAATCCCTCGACTTGTCCAGCTTCTGCCACTTCTCTGAAGAAGGTCGCTCCTGTGACCGGAACAGATCATGTGGTTATTTCCTGTTATTCTATCGACTCACCGTGATGTGACTTCACACTTTAGTTTCATTAACATCCATCTAATATCTGTTTATGGTCAATTTCATCCAATGAGAAACTGATGAACGAGTCTGACAATCTGCTGCTGCTTGGTTTCCCTCCAGAACCTCTCAAGTTAGAAGAGTTTTATTCAACACACGACTCTTACAGACCTAACGTCTCCGTCCTGCTCATATTAAAATGGCCTCTTCCTGTCGCCCCACACTGAGCAGTGAAGCCCAGATGTGCAGACGACTGTGGGTCAGAGAGCAGCAGATGTTTTCCATGAATCGGACGGTGAAGGTTTTCAAAACCTTGCTTCTTAAAAACAAACACAGGAGGCGACGGTGCAGGACGTCCGGCTTGAACAGAAAGTAAATCTCACTGATTTGTGTTTGAACTCATTAACACTGGAAACAGAAACCAAGGCCCAGGGGGTTAGATTTGAGGGAAAGTGGTCGTGGAGATCGCGGTTTCTGATTTTCTCTGACTTGCTGAATATAAATTCAAGATGTCTGAATTCACCATATCTTCTCAAATATTCAAACAGGTCTGGAGATGTGATGCTTCACAGCTGTTTCCAGACCAATCAACAGTATCCATCTTCTGTCTTCTTTGCACTCACCATGTGTCGGAGGTCTGCCGGCATTTTCTGGATGTGCTCAAACTCCTTGACCTTCTCTGGATCCAGGTCCTCCTGCAGCTCCCACGTCGCCTCCTCGTACGAGAGACTGCACCACTTCACCAGGTAATGAGTCACCTCCTATGACATCACACAGAAACACGTGGCATCAGAGCGTGGCTGCGTCAACACTCACACGTTTAAAACATGCATCACTGTTCATGTTGCTGTGTTTTTGTCATCTTTTGTTTTCTGCCCATATTTTAGTTTGCGTTTGGTTAAAGGGAGGAAACATTTTGGAAAGTATGACGCGACAGCCCACAATTACTTCCAATTACTGCAAAGTAAACAATCTACTTCCTGTTTACGCCACATAACACATGTCACATGGATGGTCATGTTACATGTGTTTTCAGGTGCGTTTATTTCTGATACAGAACTACACTAAACCTTTCTGTACCAACACATTAATAAGGACTTTCAGTGAAAACTAATTGAGTCGCAGATGAAGACTGTTGAGTGTGTGTCTGTGTGTGAGTGTGTGTGCGTGCGTGTCTCTGTGTGTCTCTGTGTGTGTCTGTGTGTGTGTCTGTGCATTACCCACCTCTCCAGTCTCAGTATCAGTGGTAACAGCCACCTCCAGGACTCTGTCCACCTCGATATAGTCCGGGTTAAATATGTCCTCATCAGGCTGAAAAATAAAAAATAGAAATGTATTATTGTTTTGTTTTTTCAGGTCAGATATATACATAAAGTATTTAAACTAAAAGCTGTAAATTTACTATGAACAATTCATACAACGACATAGTGGAAATGTGGTGGTGAGAGGTAATTTGTTGTCATAGTCCATTTATTATTTGATTGTATGAATTCTGTATTTTACGGTTTTATCGCTATTATTTTATTACCTAATCTTATTTGTTATGAAATGTTTGAAATAGTTTCAACCATTATCCATTATTTTTGTGTTTCTATCTGCTATTCCTTCAGTAGAAACGCAGAGAGCTCATGTTTCTGGACACGATACAACATCATTTCAAATCAATCAATACAATTTTATTTGTGTAGCTCACAAATCACAATTTGTCTCATTGAGCTGAACGAGGTGCGACATCCTTTGTTCTTAAACCTCAACAACATAAAGGAAAAACCACCAGCAGCACCATAAGTCTTATTAATCACAGAAGTCAAGGCACATTTAGTTTCACATAATTTCCAACTCAAGTCCCACAGAATGGTTTGAGTAAAGAATGAGTAAGATGATAAAATATGAATATGAATTCATCTCTCCAGGGTGAAGAGGAGCTGATGATGAAGGTGAGCGTTACCTCGGTGAACAGATGTTTCATCTGAGCCTGTTTGGTCCTGAAGCGTTTGATCTTCTGGTGGATTCGAGGATCCTTCTCCAGCTCCTCCAGCGTGGCCCATTTGCAGTGCATGTAGGAACTAAAACATAAACAATAAACATAACAAATCCAGCATGAAATAAATAAAGATGTATACAATCACACCAGTTTCATCACGGGCACACAAGGTTAACGTCACCATTTCAGTATCCAACTAAATATCAAATATGGTCACTTTCCTTTTGTTGTTTTGAACTTTATGACCCATGTATAAAATAAAGAAATATATAGAAATCACACAACTTTCCTCTCAGCTGAATCAACTTATTATAAAGCTGTGTGTGCACGTGGGAGGAAAGATTGTTAAAACAAAGGGAAGAGCACGAGACGTTTTTGTGTTTCTTCCGATACAAGAGGTCAACAACAGGTTTAGTGTCCATGAACAGAGCTGGTGTAAACGAGCAGGAGCCACGATGTTCACACTTCACAGAATCTGGAAACGATATTCATCTCCATATAAAACCACTGAGTCTTACACGATGGAGTAGAATGAGGATGTCCCTCGTCCCTCTCGGTGATTCACTCACTCACTCATTGTTCTCTAATCGTTAATCTCCGGGTAAGAAAGCCCGAAGAATGTTGTTACTATGGCTACCGTTTGACAAGTACAGTTTAATCCATAAACCTGGATCTATATATGGACGGATGTAAATGTCACTGCAGCGCTCGGTGTCGTGCTGCACCATGCACGGACTAAACTGCAGCTACTTATGCATCTGATAATGAATTATGTACAATAATGATTTTCACACTACAAATATTACACTTTTCTCTAACTCTTTAATTTGTGAATACATTACTCTGAGTAAAGTGAAGCATTCACATCCAGTCCGACTGAATTAACTGCAGGCAAGTCTGCCATGTTTTATTCATCACCCGTGAGAATAAATCACGACCATAAGAACGACTGTACGTCTGTGGAAGACCTCTCTTAAAGACACAGAAGGCAGGAACAATCAGGAAGCTCTCCAGAGAACCCTCGACCCAGCCGAGCAGAGTCTCAGTAAGACGGTGAAGAACTCTCCGGTCTCCCTGAAGGGCCGAGTGATGCTGAGACGCACCAGCTCTTCACCGGCTCTGGAGAAAAGAACCCGCTGCTGAAAAACTGTGCGTGTTTGTAAAAGTCGACTTCCCTGGGAAAAGTCTACGTCGTGAAAGTGATTAATTAAAACAGCTCCGACTAAGTCAAGACACTGCTGATCTGTTTGCATCAGTCGTGACATTTAACACCTCAGAGGCTGCACACGTCTGTGAAGGCACTTCTTCTTGGTTCCCCAGGGAGCAGGTGAGTATATGTAGACTCGTCAGGTGGTTAGACTGAAGAAGCAGCGCCTGAGGTCTCATCTTTAGTGGAGTCTACATGTCGCCCTCAAGGTGAACTCCAAAGTCCAAGGCTCTGTGCTACGGATTCACCGATAGCATCACCTGAGCATCGGTTAATACCGAGTAGCAACCCGATACCAGTGTTTCATTAATAAGCTGTAAGCCTCAGTGTGTGGAAGAGACTGGGATCATATCTACAACAGTTCTTTCTGTACCAAGCATAAAATAAGCTCCCGTCATTAAAAAGTGCATGAACACAGACACGCTTCCATCACATGCGTTTTAGACAAGTTGCACGTGTTGCTTGAATCCATGTGGGAAAGGTTGATTATCAGTTGATAGTGATGCAACGAAATATCTGCAAATCTCATGCCAATTCAAATCCAGTGAATCCCATAGATGCAGAGACACCAAAATAACCACTTAGGCAAAGACATATCTGGAAAATAACCAGCCCACTGCAGAAAAACAAAGCTCCAGAAGCTAAATACGTCAAATGTAAAAACTGAAACTCACAAATTTCTGTACTTGACGTAAAACTCCTCGGTCTCCTCCACTTGGTCCTCTGACGATGGGGTCTAAGGACAAAGAGATGAAGTGAGGGGGGGGGATCATGTATAAGGACAATAGGTATTAGAATGAGGCAGAATTAAAAACATTAGATAATATACTCATTATAAATAAAATCAATATTCCATAAGGCTGTGTGTTTTTAGCTGTGTCCCAATTTAAGGGCCGTATCCTTCGGAGGCCGGTTTGAAGGACACGGCCCCTTAATTAGAAAACAGCGTTTGTTTGCGTTCTCTCTTTTTTCTTCTTCACCTCTTTCTTCGGCGTTCTGACGGACAGAATCTTCTCGATGATGTTGGCCTCGTCCTCAGGTGGTTCCTGAGGGAGAGAGAGAGAGAGAGAGAGAGACGGGAAACGTTAGCGACAGCCCACAGAGATGAAGCTCAGCTCAAAGAGTTTCTGTACATTCATCAGTAACAGAACAAAGACTTCATAAAAGGTGCGTTACACAACATCTTCTCGATAATCATCACATGTCTCTGGCTGTTGGTGACAGTTTGTTCACCCGGTTTGTATCTATGAATATTACAAACTCTGAGTACAACACAATACATTTTACATTAGGGCTGTTAAAGTTCTTTCAATAAGACTGAAAGCACGATACAAACGTCCACAATCATGTGTCTTAATACTAGAAGATAGAACTCCAAAACCACTGTTGATTCTTACTGCTTAATACATTTTAAATAAACCCTGTTCCTCATATTTAACTCATGAAATTGTATACTTCACACTACACCCGTGTGATTGTGTTCTAACCAAAGTGTCACATGACTTAAGTGTTATTTAAGAGTTTAGAAAATAGATTGTCTACACATCTCTAAAGCTTTGTGGACAAAACTGAACTTGCAAGTTGTTGCTTCGGACGTTGACAATATCTACACAAAACAATGATTTTTTTCTAGAATACGATACAGAATAAATTCACTTTCAGACGTGCCAGTTAAAGTTTTAGTCTAGATTTAACAGCAAGACACCACATGCATCCTTGTTTCTAAAATGTATTTCAGTGGGCAACACACTAATCCAGACTTCCATCCCTACCTCAGCCTGCCAGGCCAGAGCGGTGGCGTTGAGCGCTGAGATGCGACCGGCTCCGAGGACCGCGATCGTCTCTCCATCATCATCCACCACCTTGAAGTCCAAATCCTCGTTATACTTCCTCCTCTTGACTTGTCGCCCTGAACGCCGCTTCTAAAAAGATCAGACAGGAAGATACACGTCACCGAGAGACAAAGTGAGATTAGAGGAGAAAGAATTGAGGCGTCAAGAGTGAAGGAGGAGGGATAAAAGGAGAGTTAGGAAGACAATCCAGCAGCAGAGGAATAGAGGAGAAAGCAGCATGAGATATTGGGGTGAAGTGAGGGGGAAGTGAGGAGGAAGGAGGAGGAAGTGAGGAGGAAGGAGGAGATGAGACGTAAGAGGAAAGGTTGAGATATTAGAGAGAAAGTGCAATAATGTGAAGTGAAGGTAGGAGAGAAGGAAAGAAGCCGAAGGGAATTCCATGAATGAGGATGAGCAAGAAACAAAAAGGGAATTTAATGTCACGATAATAATAACAACAACAACATTCAAGAACATAAAGGTTCAAGTTTGGTGTCATTTTCCTCATGTTTGCTGTAAACGGAACATGAACCTCTGTATGAACTCCTTCTGTTTCCACTGCAGGGCCCTGGGTCGGAATTTAGTTTGAAGTCCCTGCTTGAGGGAAGTTCTTTACAAAAGTACTGAAACCTTTGGGTGGAGCTTGAAGTGCTAAACATTTTATCTCAGCTACTATTTAAAAACCTGCAGCTACATAAACAGATCAGGTGTGAACGGCTCCTCGCACCACAGGATCAAACCGAATCTAAGTTAAATAAGTTCTCAGTTCTTTCGGGTTAAACTTTAATTTAATGTTTAATGTGACCTCGCCCACTGTTTTTAAATTAATTTGGCAGTGCTCATCATCTTTAAAACACACACGTCTACAGATTAACACAAGGTTACACCAAGTCTTTCTCTCTATCCCCTCACCGCACTATCCAGGGGGTCTTGGCTGTCCTCTCCTCCCATGTTGAGGGCTGACATTGAGGTAGTGTCGTCACTCTCCGCCCCCTCGTGGACAGCCGCTTCCTGGTTTCTCCTCTTCCCCTTCTTCTTCTTCTCCACGGGCGCTGCGCCAGGATCTCTGAGAGAGGAAGAGGAGGAATCCTGATGAGTAATTAGCAGCACGAGGAGCCGGCAGCGGCGCACTCGCTGGAAACCGAACTGATCCCTCAAGGATTCACAGAGCGCTGGTTAAGATAGTTACATCTGGCATGAATATTTAATCCTCTCCTTTCTCAGCAACAGACTTTGTTAACATCACGTCGTGAAGAACAAGACAGAGGAGAAAGAAGCCGCTGGTTTAAAGAGATCATGTGGATTTAATGCTGCAAACTCAATAACGTGACTGCTCTGTGATGAAACACACTAATGCTGGTTTTAATATCACAGTTATCAACAAATTCATAAGAATTCTACATTACGCCACCGTGTGTTTCAAACCGTGTTGACTCTTGCTGGGCCAGTGCTTATATAGAGTCCACAGTTTGGGACGCCTCTGTGTCAGGACAGTTTTATAAATACATATATACAAAGAGTTGAAGACGTTCACACAGACGGCTCGTGAGTGTGAATCTGGAAAGCGGTGCTCAATTTCAAATCTATGCTGAAACCAAACCTCGTCCCCCGTCCTCTCCTGACCCTGGGCTGGGTCACAGTTTAAACCTCTGGCTTGGACAGACCACAGCTCTGTGGTCTTTACTGTCAGGAAACTCCCAGAGGCGAGAAGCTTTTACTCTGTAAAACACATCTGTCCCAAAAGTGTGTGTGTGCTGCTGCTGGAGGCTCATGACTAGACAAACTACCTGGTAAGTTGTATGTGTGTGTTTATGGTATAACTACCTCCTTAACCAGTACCTGAGATATGTTGGTTTAGTTTTTGTAAAACACAGAAACGTGGACAGGCGTCTTCTGTCTCTTTTATGGGTAAAAACATAAAAACAGAAATTCTTCTCGCACCTGTCAGTCTCGAACTGGAAAATCCTCTACGTATAGTTCATGTCAGGTTTAGAAAAGTCGCACCAGGGAAACGTGTGGTCTGAGCTCTGACTTCACGATACACCTCAGTCCCGGGGAAGTCGTGCTCAGAGGCTGGAGAAGCTGGGACTGAGCTGGCTGCTGAGGTCAGACGAGCAGAACAAGATTCATCTCTGCACAAGCTTCATGCTTTTCTCTCTCTCTCTCAAACTCTGGAGTGAGCGGCGGGCGAGGACAGAGACAAAGCAGCACATTCAGAAGGAAACAAAACTGCACCCACACAAGGATTTTCTAAATCTTCTTGCGACTGTTGTTACACGAAGTGGAAACCAGAGCGTGACCCGGAAACGACCCCGAGTCAGTGGAGTTCACAAGTTCTCACATCAGGGGATCAGTTCTTCCTCCTCTCGTCTTATCTCTTTTCTTTCATTTCATTACCTCTGTTGCTTCTCATCTCTCTCATCACAGCGGTGATAATCATCTCCTCTCTCAATTACCTCCGTCCCTTCTCATTCTCGTCGATGTCTTTCCTCCCGTTTGCACTCAGCTGTAACTTCTCTGTCTCTTGTCAGTCTTTTCTTTTCTTAACTCCACATCAGTGACTCAGCTCCTCTTTAATTTCAAAATCTTGCCACTCTTTGAATCATACAATTCTACTTATATCGCTCCCCTTCTGTCTGAGAACACAGATCCTCTCTCATCAGTCTGCTCCTGTTGTATTATAGAGTCACAACCCCACTTCTTTGGTCTCTTTTCGGTGAAGTCACCTGGAAATCGCAGCCACAACACAACATCCTTAAATCCAATCAAGCTGCACTCAGACTTCAGTCCTCTAAATATCCCTGGTTGTGGTCGGGTTCATCCTGTTTTGACCGTTTTATCCTTCTGATGTATCTACGCTTTGAAAAGTTCAAACTTTGTCGAATTGAATTGCTCGGTCATTGGGTTAAACACACACCCGATGTACACAAGTTCCAAAGACTCACACTGCACTTCCAAGTCATGAACTCTGTGTGGACCTGAGGCCGAGATCCTGACCAGAGAATCAAGAACCATTTCTACAGCCGTGAGTGTCTCATCTGTTTGTTCCTCCATCACTTGCAACATCTCACGTCCAAACTCAACTACATTTGGGGAGACAATTACTTCCAGTACATTTACAGAATCATAAAAACTCAAGCTTCACTCATTTTGCTGAAGTGCTGAAGTATCTAAGTTGTCCTCGACCTAAATTAAACTATTTTTCAGACTCCACAAAACAGCCAAAAAGCCAGAATATCTTAATATTAACAAAACGAAATGTGTTTCGAGTTTCCAAGAGAAGTGATTGCACAGTTTGTTGAGGATGACAGTTTTGCTTTGGCCTCGCTCTCTTTATTCCATCAGTGCCTGCTTCTGAGGCTTCTCTAGCACAGCGGCTTCACTTTCTTTCATTCAAATGACTTCCCTCTCTTGCCTCAGCTCAGTATTTCCAGTCAGAGCGACTCACCTGGGTTTGCGGCCCCTCTGTTTTGGTGCCGAGGGGGCTGGGGTCTTGCTGTTGGCCTGGCCGTGGTTCTTGGTGTGGGTGCCGTGGATTTGCACCTTGGCGTTATGCCTGGAAGCAGGAGGTGCTGCTAGAGGAGGAGGAGATGGACAAGATAGAGAGGACACAGGTTATGATGGAGTTCAAGAAAATTACTCAGTTTAAGGCTTTATGACCGTGATCTGCTTTACCCATCGATGCTCATTATGCTAGAACAGTTTTTAAAAGTAAAAACATGTATATCTTGATTGTCTCAAACTTGTCACCACAAATGTATGTATAGATACACATCATTTATATATTATTTGACATTCATCATCTTGGTTAAAAAAGGCATTGGTGCAATTCTTTGATTCTAATTCTTTTGACTGTTTTTATCACACAGACACACACCTGACGTACTAAAGAAACACAAAACAAACAAGATGGACCAGAGATTCAAAGCTTGTGGAGGCTCAATTTGATCGATCTGCATTTACAGCAACAACAAATTGTTAACATCACCACGACCGTGTCTATATGTATCATTAATAAGATAAGATATTCATGTAATTTTATCTTGAGTGTTAAATCCCTTTTAATTCCCAGGATACAGAGAGAGCTATAAGGTTAAGTCACTTGTTTTAGTTTTTTAATTGATTGACTAATTACTGGGAAAATGTCACCACAACTTCCCCAGAGTCAAGTGGAATATCTATAAAATGACCCACAGAAAGAAATCTGTAAATCTTCACATTGTAGAATCAGAGAATATTTGATTAATTGTTTTTTCAGACATAAACAATAAATTAATTCTGAAATGTTTCTGTCCATCAGCTACTTTGACCCAGACCCTGAAGAGTAGAGACATAGAGACGACCGCTATGTCCTCCCACACGACCACAGTTCACCTTTCACCTAAAAACCACACCCACAGAAAGACAACACACTCACACACACACACACACACTTCACACGTTACCTGGATTCGTCAGCACAGGAGGAAGGATCTTGACCTTCGGTTTCCTCCCCCTCTTTCCAGGCACCTTAACCGGCACTTGAGCTGCTCCGGCAGCCACAGCGGCCATTTTTCCTGCCGGAACATTCTTCAGGTCTGCGCCGCTCTCCTTCCTGCCCTCCTTCCCTTTGCTCCGCCGCTCCCTCCGCTCTTTGCCTTCCTTGGGCTCCTTGCTCTTCCTCAGCGTGACCACCATCGCCTGCTTCTCGTCCTTTCGTTTCTTTGGTTTGCTGCTATCCCTTTCCTCAACGGTCCCTCGCTCCCATTGTCTCTTGTCCTTTTTCTTTCGTTTCTTCTTCACCCTGCCTCCGCCTCCTCCTCCATCGTCCTCCTCGCTCATGGAGGACGGCGGCCGCGGGGCGCCTCCGGAGTGTCTAGTGGCGTGGGCCCCGGCGGCCGTGCAGTGATTGGACGTGGCCGTGCTGCCCACGGGGGAGATGAGGCGGAGCTGGTCCCTGGGGCCCAAGACCAGGTGTCCCCGTGGGATCGTAGGAACCACGGTTTGTGCGTTGCTGTTTTGGTCCGAGGAGGAAGAGGAGGAGGCTGCTGCAGCGGAGGCCGGAGGTGCCGTGTGCTTCAGGAGACCAGTGAACATCTGAAGGAGAAAAGGGTCGGACATTAGGTTTATTGGTATAGTACCATAAATGCTGTGTCACTGTTGTCAGGTCTACTTCAACAGAAATGTTTCAAATTAAAAGCTAGTTAAGGTGAAACGTCTGCAGGAAGTGGAGAAAACAAAAGAAAAGGGGTTAGGGGCTGGAAAGGAAAGAAGCTGTGTGATGGGGATGAAGAGGGAATGTGGACAAAGAAAGGAACAGAGGAAAACACGAAGAAAGGAAAGTGAAAGTTAGAAAAGATAAAAGGGATTCCAGGACCTGTCTGAGGTTTGTTTTCAAGTGTGTGGTCCAGCATCTCTTCTGGACTAAAGACCCATGTTATCTGCTATTGTGTGTGTGTTGTTATCTGCTATTGTGTGTGTGGTCTTTAAAATCAGTTCAGATTTGAAGACCCTGTCATGTGCAGCAGACATGTTATGAATAAGTCTGATGAGTCCAGTGTCAGTCGGAGGAGGAGGAGGAGGAAGAGGAGGAGGAAGAGGAGGAGGAGGGTTATCCATGTGACTGAGCTGATTTTACATGAATCCAGTAGAGGAGAGGCCTCCAGCAGACACATACTCCCGTCCTAGGGGAAGTTAAAAATAGACGCCGCTGCCCCTGCTCAGTACGCTGTTGTTCTTTTTATGTTTCAAAAAAATATTTAAATTATCACTTCCTGTAGACCAAAGAGAGGTTTCCCAGAAAAAAGCTCCTTGTTTAGAAAAGCAAATGTCCTCGTTGAAGACTTCAGACGCTAATGAAGCATCGAAGCCGTCATCTGTGACACATCAGGCCGAGGCCCAGGTCCGTTCTCACACAGCAGCATTAATCATCATGAGACTGCAGCACGTCAGGTTACATTACAGCTGAGCGTCTTCACATGAACCGCTGCCACGAGGTGGAGAAATGAATGACACGTTGCAAACAGCATTAAAATCTGTAACAAACTCATAAAGATTCTGCTTATTGGACATAAAACCTCCAAAATAACAAGAAGACGATAACCACATAACCGTCTCTGCAGGTTTCGACAAGTTAAATGTCAGACTTTAAATGACCGTAATGAAAGAAATGTAAGACCTGTGTCAAGTAGGAAAGATACGAAGGGAGCTCGGAGTCTCAGGGAGAACTTCCTGATAAGGTGAAGTAGTTGGATTGAAAATAACCTGGAAACACCACGTTGTCTCTCAAACTACAGACAGGGACAGAAGACATGTCCTTACACAGACAATTCTGATCGGGGGGGTTCACAGACGAGTTATCAGTTCCACGTTGATCTGGTTTTGTAGTTTTATTGCATCATGTTATTATCTGTATCTATGAGAAAGACCGACAACACACAGAGCTATTTGTGGTGCAGGACTTGAGATTGTTGTTTTAATAGCCCATAATCATTTTGAATAAGATACTGATAACTTTAAGATCAGGCACATTGGTTGTCCGTGTTACATGTGGATTCCTGTGCTTTGTGATTTGATTGTTACTATAATTATTCAGTATTTTTAGTATAGTAATTTATTGTATAGTTATTGTATAATGTTACATTAAACACTGCAGTCTCTTGTGCAGCAGACCCAATGATTGAGTTTGTTGAATTATATTTTGTGTTGGTGGAAAAATGCAAAGAGCAAGATTTCTCAACTTAGAAGTAGGAATACCAGAAAACTAAGAAACTGAGAAGTCAAACTATGTCCTGGTAGTCGCTCACCTCACTGTTTCCTACATCCTCTTCCTGAATGTTTTGAACCCCAGACTCCTCAACCCTCAGCCCTCAGACGTTCTAACACTGCCCAACAGAGCTGTTTCATTTGTCAAATCATCATCATCATCATCATCATTTCCAGGAGGAAACTACTGCAGCAGAGCAGAGTGTGTGATTTCCACCATGATGGAGGATAGACGCAGAATGAGGAAACCTCAGCTTCCGATTCTCACAGCAGGTTTTCAAGCACAAGACAGAGTTTAAGTGCTGGATTATTATGTGAGAGTTATAATAATACATATTCATGAGCAGCAGGTGGACCTGGAGGTCAGCGTAGCATGTGGGCAAACAGTACGATCCAATTCGATCAGAAATGCAGAAATGCTTCAATCCAAATCAGGTAGAGTGAGATTACAATTCCACAAGATTAAAGTGTAAGTATTGAATTTGTGATTATTTGAGTCGGGGGTTTCCTCTCAGCTGTGACCACTGATGTGCTTCAGTCCACGTCAGCGTGAAGCCAATTTTCATCACCTCTCTTGTATTTTTTACTTTTGAAAATGTAAGTTAAAGTAGCAGAGACCTGACTCATCCCGATGCTTCACTGAGGATCAGAGACCCAGACGTCTTCAGATATACATAAATAATATTACAGTCGAAAAGGTTGTAGGAGAGAATGCAAAAATGAAATGTGTTTTTGATGAAATACATTAATGATGGCTCATTATGTTCAAACCCTCTTGCTTGTGTAGGGACATATGAACAAAATGAACACCACCTGACCAAAGGTGAGAAGCTTCGACTTCATCTGACACAATTTTTATATCTTCAAATAACCAATAAAGTCAAACTTATCAGAAACAATAACACTTATACATTCATAAGTGTGATAACAACTATGTAAAATAACAAAAACCATCTTTAACTGGGTCTTTGTCTTGTTAGTTTGGTTCATGTCCCATCTGCTAACATGGAGGAAGCATGGTTCATGATCAATACTGCTGCCCAGCCACCAGGGGGCGATCAAGATGATTAGGCTTTACATTCTTTCTTTAGGTAGCCATCTTTGTATATACGGTCTATATAGCTGAATTAACTGACCAGGACGACAACATTTAACTGCATCATAGAACTCCAAGGTGAAGGCATTCTACTCCATCATGTGTTTGTGTGTGAGTGTGTGTCTGTGTGTGTGTGTGTGTGTGTGTGTGTGTGTGTGCGTGCGTGTATAATGAATCCTGCTTCATCATGAATAATAATGTGCCACCTGATTGATCCCTGCAGGGAAATTGTCTCCACTTATTGAAACCACAGGAAGGTCAGAGCAGAGGGTCTATTTAACGTCACGTGGAAGTGGTGGAAGAACACTTGAGTGAACTCCTCGAATCTGAAAACACCCCAGGGCCCCCAAAACACAAAATATAATATTCTGACCCCGTTTTCAACTCTGGTGTTTTCCCACACCTTCTCAAACCAGACATTCAAGGACTTTTTCAAGGGTTTTCCAGCTCAGTCTCCTCATATTCGAGTCCCCAACACATGACTAATAAGCAAGAAATGTGATGATAAGAATGTGAATGCATTTCAGTTGTGTTACAGTGGTGCAGACTGTGCACAGCAACACAATACAGTGTGTACGTTGAGCTGAGGGATGATGGGAGACTTCATGACACTCTGTTTACTATCATTAACATAAATGCAAACACTTTCGTTTACTAAGTTTCAAACATCTCCCGTTAACTAACAAACAAACCAGATGAAAACATTTACTCCATGTCCGAGGTAATTAAATGTGGATCCAGGACCACAACGTCTTTTCAAGAGGAAAATAAATCAACACTAATCCGTCACAACAGCAGGAACATTGACAACGGATCCATCAAAGAGTCAAAGAATCAATATTTAAAACCAATCAATGCTGAATGACCTCCTGTGGGGTGGTGAGGTAGAACTCAAGGAATGTGCCTGTATCCTCCATCTGAAGGTCGTATCAAGGACAGCAGTGTGTGTCTGTCTGTGTGTGTCTCTGTGTGTGTGAATTGACTGAAGCTGCTGATTCCTCCCTCGGGTGCAAACCGAACACGAGAAGCTCTTAATCCACATTTACGTTAAAGACCGTGTCGCCGTCTGTGCTGCAGGCTCACGTTAATCTCTGACTCACATTGGTTGGTTGGTATCTTTGTTTGTTTACTGCACATTATGGGATGCATCTGTACTCTATAGATGCACGGTTATGATTTATAAGTGGAATGAAAGGAAAGGAGCACACACACACATGGAGGAAAATACTGTACACAATTGGCACATTAGTGTTAATGATGCAAACTAGTGAAGAACCTCTCACACCTTCGATCAGCTGCACATTTTAATATCTGAACCTGAACTCTTGATGTTGACGTCCTGCTGTGTCTCCTTAACTCGTGAACCAGGTTTCTGCGACTGAGATGCTAAATTTAGTTATAGTCACATATCAAATAAATGTATTGATAGCTGGTGGTAGAACAAACAGACAAATATCTACTATTTCTATTTATTCCTGAAATAAACCATTTTCAAGGTGCTTCTTGTTGCCACCTCTCGTCTAAAGAAATCAGATTGTTCTTCTCAAGAGTAACAGGAAATTCCTGCAATAATTTATTTTTTTAAATACTCACAATTTAGTGTAAAGTACAAGCAAAAAAAAATCTGCATCCAAACAGTTATGATCCAGATGTTACATTGTGATCTCACGTTTGGAGTGAGCTGCAGAAACACTCAGAAATCCCAAGCTCTCGATAAACCAGTTGAATTAAAGCAGGTTTAGTTCCAGTATAGTTTTCAGTCAAATTTGGTTAAAACTCCCTGCTCATTGTAAAAGTTTACAAGACATTTAAAGTGCCTCATGCAACATGTGGACACACAGCATGCACTCTGTATTCCTGAGTGACAGATGAAGAGTCCTTATCCTTAAGTTTCAATCGTGAACTGGATCAGAACACAGACGTCGTTACAGCACAAGAGTCGAAACACGTCAGAGTCACACAAGGCCTCAGACACTGAATCCTGCAGTGCTCAGGTGTATGTAGTGGAGATAAATCTGTAGCAGAGACTGAATGAGCATCTGCAGAGCTGTAACTTAATATGATTTGTGTATATGATGCTTGTGAAGTGTAACAATAGAATGAATTGAGGTTTCAAAGATATAGACCAGCATAAATGACAGAAGTGCAATAGATGCTGCGTGTGACTGAACGCATCAGCAAAACAATACCATAGAAATACCTGAATACAAATCAACACTGGTTTCTGAGTCAAAATCCTTCACTGGTTCTAAATGAGATTTTAGCAGGATATTTTCCTTCTGCAATGGAACAGAATGCGCTGCGGCTTTAATTATTAAATAGACATTAAATTCATCAATTAACAAAACAGTGAGCTGCAGCTTGAATACAAACCTGCTCCATGAAAAAAGACAAAACATAGAATTCACGACCTGTGGTTGTATCCAGCCTCGATCCAGTCCAGTTTCAGTCCACATGCATCCAGACTCATGAGGTCACTGTGACCTGTGACCTTTACAAACTAATACATTTATTCTGTGACTCTTAATAAACGTCAGTACAGAATTTGAAGAACTTCCCTCAAGGTGTTCCTGAGATGTTGAACTCACAAGAAGACACATTATTGTTAGTGAAGACCCAGCGGCTTCAACCTCTGACCACGAAATTCTTAAAGAGTTCATCCTCACGTTCAACTGAACCCTCGAACCCAATTTGAAGGAATTCCCTTCGGGCCTTCTCGAGATATCGTGCTCACGGTGATGGGACGGACGACCTGGGAGCATAATGCCTCTCGCTCCTGTTGCCGTCACCAACACAAAGACGCAAAAGACTCAACACACACTACGACTAGATGTGCTCCGGAGAAACAACAGCCATCGAGCAGCAGCTGTTTGACTTTCACAAAGCCCTGTGAGCCCGATGGTTCTCTCTTTTTAAAGTCGTTCATATGTTCGCGTCCTGATGTCACCGCCACAAACTGTCGCTCATTCTGCTCGTGGCAGACAAAGTGAGTGTGCGTCTGAAAGTGAGCCAGCGTCGGCTCATTACCGTTGTGTGATGTGGACATTTGATTTCTAAACAAATTTGAGCTCCGACATGTTTCTGAGGCCCAAGGGACAGATCAAAAAGGTGTTCGTCAAAGCCGTCAATTCCCCACAACACTTCCAGTCCGTGTGCATGTGTGTGACGGAGAAACGTCTGCGTGGTTCCTATGACAGCAGAGCAGCCAGAGCGACAACAGCTCGGACCAGCTCCCGGCTGGAATGCCAGAAATTGGAGAACGAACCCCCCCCCGCCCCGGAGAAACGACCACAGGTGTATGTTTGTCAGTATAGATAGAAGAACAAAAAAAAGTGTGTGTACTGTAGTGTGTGTACTGTGTGTAGTGCCATGCTAGTGTGCGAGAGACGTGGAGCAGGTGCGTGTGTGTTTTTGTAACTGATGGTTCGATGCAGTGAGAGCGAGCACGACAAACCTGGTGTCGTGAGGCAAATGCAGATGCGCCGCTAACACACAGGTATGAGGAATCGTCTGTGTGTGTGTCTCACACAGACACACACACAGATACACACACACACACTTTGCAAGCTCAACGGCCCGTTGGTTTGGAAGCGGGAGGGGGTATCAGGGCCGTTGCCATGGAAACTGGCTCTCCGTGCTAAAGCTGCGGGGAGGCGGACATAAACACACCGTCACCATGGTAACCCTTTCGTTGCCAGTGGCTGCCGGCTGTCTGCCCATTCAAACCAGTGTGCGTGTCTGTCTGTGCGACGGACGGATTGATTTGTTCTTTGTGTGCAGCACTAGGTGGACAGACGTAGGCAGGTGAAGCTTTGGACACACACAAACTGTCTGTGTGTGTCTGACAGCGAGACACACAACAAGTCCCATCTGAAGACACAACAACATTATCCAGCATGTTTTCCTATGTGTGTTTAACTTGAAGAGATGCTGCACATCCAGCTATTGGATTTCAATGGGACATACAAAATATGTATATAACATTTGAAGTCCCTGTTGGTCAAGTGTCCCTATAATGTGTTTTGCTTGTTGGTCAATATCAACACAACACTCTCCTGATCATTAGTTTAAATCACAAACTGATCAGGTTGATGATGTCCTGATTTAATCTTCACGAGTTCCGACATGAGAAGCACGGATAAGACTCTCAACCCAAAATACAGAGATCATCATTTCTGTTGCTTCACTTTCTGATTTTTCTTTTTGCAGACAAAGACAAAATGTCAAACTTTAACCGCAAGACGGATTCTTTAAAAGAGCCCAAAGCAAAGCAAACACAAAAGCCACAGTGAAGTCGGTAAAGTCAACTTTCTCCTCTGTGGTTTGGAGAAAGAAAAACCTGTAGGTGTTATCCTGGTTTCAGACAAAGGGATAAAGAGCCAGAGGAACAAGAGGAGGATTCTGTCGAGTCTCCACACGACACGAGCAGCAAAGCAATGAGTCTCGATCCCAGGGTGAGAGAGTGGAAGAGCTCCGTCTGCCGAGGTCAACGACTCTGAGGGGTTCAGAGTCAGAGGCAGTGTCCAGAGGAGGAAGAATGGAGGTGAAGACAGTCATCAGCCTTATTCTGTATTTATTAGTCTCATATGTATTTGTGGGTTTGCATTTTTCTTTGCATCAATTGGAAAAATAACTGTTCTGATAACCAGTTTGCTTCCTCTGTCTGATAAGTCTCCAAATACATTTTTCCTCTATGATATAATCTAAAGAATTTAAAATGTAATATAACCATAAATATAACGTCTTTAAAAGTAATGCGGATGTGATTTATTGGGACATAAGTGCATCATTAGTTCTGTGCTGCTCCACTTTTGCTCCTTTCACAGTGAGGTCAAAGGTCAGGGTCAGAGTTTCAGAGCGTCCTGAATTTGACAAAGACTCAATGTCTCGCTCAAGGACATCTTACCTTTGCATCAGTTCGAGTTAAAGAGCCTGAAGCAGAGTAGTTTGGTTGAATGTTTATAAATAGGGGGTCAGAGGTCAAGGGCTGCTCTGTTCAACCGCATATTATAGACCCGTTTCAACAGAGGCCCTTTCTCACCATCAACAGTGTTTTCACTTTAAATGCACAAGAAGAATGGCACGGTGAAGGACAAGGAACTTAACTAGGCCAATCGCACCAGAATGAGTAACACAACAGAATTGCTGAACGCCAAGTAGGCCACATTTGCATGATGCCACCGACTTCACCTGACACACAAAGCTGAAGCAGAGGCCGCATCACGTGACTAACATCTGCACGCCTCGCCGTTCACTCCACACATCCGACAAACTCTTCTGGCTGTCGAGTTAGAGGGGGAAGGTGCACAACATGAATTTTTTATTTCATTGATTCTCGAATCCAAGAAGATTGTAATAGTTAAATCTTCATCCCTATTTGCTTCCTTGCTGCAGTGATTGACCCAAATTCCCTGCAGATCCATGACGTTCGTCTCGAGACCATCGAGCAGACCTCACCTCCCAGTTTAAAACACGTCCGCTCTGCATATGAATTTCTACTTTTCACAAAAACATGGCTTCAATCCGAGGCTTCTTTGTTGCATCGTCTCTGATTGGAGTTACAGCATCCTGTGTTTTCATCCTGTTTTAGTTCAGTTTCACCCGGTTTCACCATGCAGTGGATTGCACTGTGCTACAATCTCTGAGCACCTGAGTTTGTTCTACTTCGAAGGAGAAGCCAAACTTCTCATTCGTTAACCTGATCAAATATATTAAAAAAACACATTTGTAATTAGAAACTGTCAATAATAACAAATCAGTAGAGCTTAAAACCCTTAAATTCAATCAAGCTGCACCAAATTACTCTCACTGATGAATATCAGTTCTCCAAACCTAGAAATTAGTTAAGCAGTGTTTGCATAATTCTGCTGAAAACAAATACACAAATGGACAGGAGTGAACAACATTTACCTTTCGACAAATGCAAAGAAAGTAGAAACAGAAACACAGTCGGGTTGACACGATCTCTCAAATCTGTTTCTGCACCGACACCGAAGTAACTAACAATAACTTAATAACTTCAGTGCTTCCACCGTAACTTTGATTCAGTTACAAAACCTGGGCCTAGTGTTACGTCACACAAAAATGATTCCAGTAAAATTTCAACATCGAGTTTCACAGATTACAGAGAGGGGTTCGTAATCGTTGGGTTAGGGTCAGAACCAGGAAGTAATGAGGTTCAGTATCAACCCTGAAGAGTCTACATGCTCCCAGACAACCTCTGGTATCTCATGGACTAAATCATGATTAGTTGTCACATTTGATCCTGACCATTGACGATCACTCATTTCATTTAGCAGGTCTTCTGGTAGTGAGCCTTTAATTCAACTTAACAGCCATAATAACCCGAGATAAGGCGTCTTTATATTATCATGGTCAACGTGTCTGGAAACAGACCTGAGGGCAGCAGAGGATGTTGATATCCTTAAAAGCAAACTCAAGACCTCGCTTTTCCACTCTGCTTTTTTATTTAATTCTATTAATTCTATTTAGTCTGTTTTACTACTCTGTTTATCCTTTTATTCCATTTACTGCCTTTTAATACAATACTTTTTAATTTTGTTTTACTCACTTTTATAAATCTCATCTCTTGTAGTGTTTATTATCTTAAATATTTGGTTTTCCTTTTTTCATGATCATTAATTGACCAGTATGGGTTTAATTACCAGTATAAGGGAGTGAACATTTTATTGGCAAATATATGTAAATTGACTCTAACCAAAGAAATGTAATTGAGGCTTGATATTTTACAGATTATACAAATATATTCACATTTAATTCATAGAATAAAAAATGCACTTCTTTTCTGCCTCGTTTATTCTATAAAATAAAAGCTTTCATATCAGCAAACGCACTTAACTCAAAGGCTCATTCTTAATTGAAGATGCTACGTCGACAGATAATCGTTTAACCATTGTGATAAAACAGAGCGAGAACTCAGACACACACATAATGTGATGCTACGTACTCTTCACATGATAGTAGGTTATGATATAACAGACTATTAGGAATAAAGCTGAACAGGAGCTTCTCTCAAGTTACTTTAAATAAAGAAACAGATCTATATTTGGCAGGAAGTGCAGTGAGCTCTACACCTTTAAGAAGAAACAGACTCCCTGGGTCAGAACCTCGGTGCTGATCACCTTTGTTTACATGTCAATCAGCTCTCTCACCTACGATGATGATGATGATGTATGAACCATGATGAAGAACTCAGAATGGAAGAGAAGCGCACACATCTCACCTCGCTCCATGTTCACTTCCTCCTCGTACAGAAGAACGACTCAGACACAGATAAACTACGAGCTAAAATTAGCATCCAAGCTAACTCGGGCTCGGTAATGACCTGAACCGCTGCCTTCCATCTCCACAACAACCGAGCAACTGCAGCCCACAAACACACACACTCAGACACACACACACGCGCGCGTGCGTGCGTCATGGTTGAATGTGCTTACATGACCAACTACACAGGCATGCGTACACACACACACACACACAGTTTCTCCCTTACTCCCACACCAACACTGCATGGCTCAATGTGCTTACTTGACTACATACACATACATGACTTACAACAGCCCCACTTAAAAACACACACAGACCCACACATATACACACACAAGCGTAACGGCTAGATGTGCTTACATGGATGAGTACATGCACATTAAAAAAAGCAGTCTCTCCTTCGTGCCAAGACACACACCATCTCTCAGACACACACATATAAAACACACACACACAGACACACACACTGACACACAGCCTCCAGTGACGTACTGCAGTGGAGCAGGCGCTGCCAGCTCAGTAAAGCCGACCGAACACAGCTGAGGGAGGCTGCCTGCAATCACGCTGCCTATGAATCAATAAAACAGCATCTCACACACACACACACACACACACACACACAGACACACACACACAGACACACACATCTGTTTCTCTGTCACGAATCTAGAGCGTGAGCACTGCAGTCTCATCGATGCTGCTGCTGCTTCCTCTCACAGCTACAACAGCAAAGACAATTAGTGAACGTGGCTAGCACTGATGCTAAGCTAACACCCAGTACTTATTTTTAATTTGTGTATTTTGTAATTGATTGATTGATGAAAATGTATTCATATTTTGTATCGAAATACTTTGTGTGTTTTGTGGTTTAATAAATAAATGAAAGTCGATGCAGGCAGCCTCTGATTGGTCAGAACGTCGAGGTTCAGAAAATGAACGCTCCAGCACGAAGCCGGAAACAAAGAAGAAGAAGCACAAGGTGAGAAGCTGCTTTTAGCATAAACTGCTACAATACTTAGCATGTCCTGTTATTCTACACAGTTGTATGTGTCATCAATAGAGGCAACGTATATCTGTAAATGTGACTTCCTGAGATTTGGTATTTGTGAGCCTAGACCTGTTGGAGTTCACTACACTTGTGATTGTTTACAGAGATGGTAACAACCTCCTCGACCCTCGTGCAGAGCCTCCTTCCCACCTGGTAAATCATCGTTTAATAATTCAGACTAATTCAGTCTACAAAAAATATGAAAAAATTGCAATTTCTTCTCCTTTCTGGTCATTGTGTTGGTCAGACCCACGCTTCATGTGCAATATTAAACAGACAACAGCAGCAAATGTTCTCCTGTGAGGAGCTGGAACCAGGAAGTGTTCAGTGTTTCACTTGATAAATGACTCGGAGACTCTGCAGTCGTCAGGTGGACTTGTTTCTGTTCCTCTCCTCATTTCTTGTTTGTCTCTATGGTAATAAATAATTAATAAAAGTATTAAAAAAAAAGTTTGCTCTCTCTTCCAATCGATCAAATAAGCATCTCAACACTAAACTGAGGACTCACATTTACTGCAGTGCTTTAAAAAAAATATGAAACCATTTCCCTGCGTTTATGATGCTTGTGTTTCTATAAATCCATTCTGGCGGGTTTTTTTTACATGTTGATTCCTGTGATTAAACTCTGTGACCTCTGACTGCTCGTTTACCATCTCATAAAGAAACATGAAGAACCTGCTGTAAAGATGCAGATGATTTTCACCTCTTCACTGTCTCACTGAGGAATTCTGACTCAAATCTTATCAAGAGCTTCGAGGGAAACTTCACAGAGGTGAGAAGCAGTGACTGTTATCAAGGAGAGATTGGTTAATGTTTAATCGTCAGCTAATCTTCAATCTTTTTATTGCATCAATTTGTTTTTAATGTGATGAAGGAGAGATTAGTGGAAACATGACATGATATACAGTCAGATGAAAAATACCAATCTCTCCTTCACTCAGCTTTATGTAGATCTAATTAAAATGAGCTAGATATTAAACTAACATATGAAACGGGTGTTTTTCTATATCCATATATATATATTATATATAAATACATCTGAGGAATGAGAAAATGTGGGGAATTCTGAAAATAGAAAAAGGACGAGTCCACCAAAAAACAAAGAGAAGGAACTCCTGCTCAGAGGAAAGCTACTTCCTGAACAAAAATTGAAATAACAGGCGAGGAGGCGGCGGTGGCGAGCGGAGCAGCCGGGCGTGTTCAGCTCTTCAGGTGAGAACAGAGAGACGATCAAACAGAGAGAATCAAAGACTGAACAGAACTCACTTTTTTCTCTGCTTTACCTTGAAGTGCAGAAAACCCAGTTTCACTCAGCCTGCGCTGATTCATGGATTATAAAGAGAAAAATATCGAGTAGGGAAATAAAATTCCCTGTCACCGTTCAGAGCCGTTTTCCTTTATATGCATTCATCACTTTTATAGCGTAGCTGCTGCCACTGCAGACATTGATGTGAACAACTTTGATAATTAATGGAAGGTTTTGTTATTTAATATGGAAATATGCTGACAGCATGTGATGCTTTTAACTGGTTTATATCATCGTCGTGTAGTTATCTTATCACCGACAAAAAACATGCTTCAAAAAAGTCACGTAAGGTGACAGGACATGGACAGTTAAATTAAAGAGTGTGAAGATTAATTATTAATAAAGGTATATAATGGTAATTTAATTTAAAATATGTAAAGTATCTGATGGGCCATGCAGGGTAAACATGGCCCATCAGATACTTTAAATTCAAAAAGTTAATAACCTGGAAGTACCTTCCTGATAAGTATATAATAAACGAGTTTGGCAGAAATCCATCCATGATTTTTAAAGTTATTTTGCACACAAGGTTGAAAACAATCGTGTTCTTCCAATCTGCAGGACGAAAAACATGCACCATCGATTTTCTTTTGCAAGAAAAAAAGAAACTGAAACATCCTCTGCTTTAACACACAAGTCATTTCCCAAACACTTTTGATTTCTGATAAAGAAAACATGGACAAAAGGCTGCGATGATATGACACCAGTCTGTCCACCGTGTCAATCAAAGCCCAAAAAGTATCAAACAAAAGCAGCTGCTCAAACAGAACCCAGTTAGAAGTGACCTCACCGTTTGGAAAAGGTTCTTCTTTGGTTGCAAGTTGTTCAAATGGAGGAAAGAACTGTATTTGATGATGTGAACACGGTTTTGTTTCAGGACGCGTTTGCCCTGATAACCAGATAACTCAGCCACTGGAAAAGAAGGTGAGATACCAGACACACCCTCAGTGAATCAGTGAAAACATCACTATGTAAACCAGCTGATGCAAAACCATCAAATCCCAGTATGAAAGTCATTTTACTAGTGCAGATGTTCTTTGTAAACAACTTTCTCTCAAACATCAGGTTTTGATTCAGCACTGTCGTGGTTGAAACCAAACTTTCCTCCTCCGGGATAATGAAAGCTCATGTGACTCAGGAGATGATCGATACAAGCAGCATCACAATGAAGTAGAAACTCACTTGTTATGTTATTGATTGAGGGAGTTTGTCCTTTTAAAGCTTCGACACATGATTACACACAAGTCAGATAAACACACCAATTAAGATGCAATCAAGAACAACCTTACAACACTTGAACCAAAGGGTAATTAAGTGGATTTAACCTTAAAGTGGTTTCATCAAAGAAAATGTGACACAGTTTGCGAGACACACTAAAGTTTGTAAGATGCACTGATGTCCTGTCGTCTTAATTCAAAGGATTGATAATGATGACGACACCGGATGGAAACTCACAACTGCAAAGTCTTGTCAAGTCACGCAACCGGCCGCTGATTAAAAGACAAATCATGTGATCAATTTTTCATAACTGTGCCGTTTGTTGTGAGAGAAGAAGAGACAATGAGCTTTACAAAGACAACTCCTCCAGGAGGTTTGCACCAGACACATGAGACTGTGAGAACACTTTCATATCTACACCCATAACTAACTATTACTCTAATGTTGTGTCACGTTTCACTGGACGTGTGTTGATAAAAAACAGTCGGTGTCCATGATTATTTCTTAAAAACAACAGATAGCTACAATTAATTATTGTTTTTTTTGAATCAAATAATGATAATAACAAAGAGGTGATTGTGTTTTCCTGTTGTGACAGCGCTGACACCCTGTCTCTACAGTGAGGAGTCCTCGTGCTCAGCCGAGAGACTGCTGTGTCACCTTGCACTTACAAAAACTCTGACTCATCACTCTGCTCAGCTTGACTCATGAATATTACAAACACTATGGCATCATCCAAGCGCAGTAAAGAATACCAGCATAACTAAAATACCTGGAACCGAGCGACTCCACAAGAAAAGCCTGAAGGTTGCACGACACGTGACGGAGGATTCACCCTCTGTGAGGAAGGGACAACAATGTGGAGTAAAGACTAAGAGCCCGTTCACACCTTCAAACTTCTCACTTCGGTCTGAACCTAAATATCCGGTGTGAAAGGTTCCTCGGATCACGGTCCAGACCAATGCACCAAAGTTTAGTCGGACCAGAAGAGGTGTCCTGGGTCTGGATTAAACTGAACCCTGGTTCTGTTGGTGACTCCTGGTTCCCACTTTCAGCTGCTTCTACACTACACATCTGATAACTGATCTCAGAGCAGTGGAAGCTGAGTCCAGGGCGGCTTGACCACCACATTGTTCTGTAGTGAGCTATACATGGTTCCTATCAGAGAACTATCAGCAACACACATGTGCACAATTCTCTCTCCTCCACTTGACTTGATCCCTGCCTTTGTCAATGGGACACAGTCGAAAGTGACAGAACAAAGTGACAGAACAGAGGCAGTCAATTACAAAATGAAAGCAAACATGAACATACTATTAGGATGTTCACACTAAACACGCTCAATGCTCTTGTGTGAACGTTTGTAAAATGACCTACTTTTGTGTGTGTGTGTGCGTGTGTGTGTGTGTGTGTGTGTGTGTATGAGAAAGAGAACAAACCTGCTGCTTGTCCTTTTTGTGTATTTTCATCTTCTATCCCTTCACTGCATCTGTTAAAAGAAAAGGACAGAATTCACATTAGTTCCAAAAATACACACAAAACAAATACTGAAACCTTTTTAACGCTGCTCAACAATACAAACACAAACCAGCATTAAGTTGTGTTAGGATTTGCACTAAAATCCTATACAAGAAAGATGCATCAATCTCCTTGAAGACATAAGTGAGACGTTCAGGTGGGGGGTGCAGCAGCACAAGCAGGAGGTAATGTATTGTTTCACTGTGATCAGATGGTTTTGTAAACAGCACATCAACTCCAGCGTCAGCTCTTATCACCAAAAGCTCTCCTGACATCTGTGTCAGTATCTTCTACGCGTGTGTCTCCACTTCTTCATCCTGGGACATTTGTTTCCTTTTGTTTTTAAATCAGTTTTGTGCCGGTCGCGTGTTAGAAGGTCGTCAACACACCCACTAGCTAACAGTCAATACTGAGGAGGACCCCCTGCTGTGTTCCTATATGCGCTTCTATCATCTACAAGTCCATAGAATAACTAAGTGCTGAGAATAGATGCACTGTATGAATGTGTGTGTGTGTGTGAATAGGTGAATGACAGTAGAACTGTACTGTAAAGGGCTTTAAGTGGTCATCAAGACTAGAAAAGCGCTATATAAATACAAAGCCATTTACCATTACCATTACCAGTGAAGAATTGTGTTACTGTGCCTCAAGTCAAAAGTAAACGTCTATCCCCACCTCCACCACTACCTTCCAAACCACCCACCTCTCTGTGCAGGTTCACCATCAAGAGAAATACAGACCAGACTACCACACACCTATTCATGACAGAAGACAAATCTGCTGAATTCAGTGCCTGTCCTGTCTCATGAGTTTGTGCTGCCTGTCTGTCCTGAGCTGAAACTCTCCTGCTGGACTCTGCCTGCACGTTTTCACCGTTCTGCACTTTCCACATTTCTTCATACTTACTGTAAATGTTTCAAATGTATAATAATATAAAGAGATGAATGAATCGGAAACGCTGGTTTAAAGTGAGACATTTACCCTACTGAGCAAATTATAAAAGAATAAATTGATCTTACAATATGAACAACATTTGATGCAGTCAATCTCTAATGGTTCTGGTTGAACTAGAACTATATAAAGTTACAACATGAATTAAGTTACACATTAATAGGTGTAATTTTCTGTAATTTACTTGATTAAATTAGATTACGTAAGTTTACTTTGCAGGTTTTTTTTAATGTTTCTCATTAGATCCTGAAGCTCAAGAAAACCAGATGAAATATGATATAGATAGTATTTCTATAACCTGCACTCGACAGAGCTGAAAACAGAGTTAACTCAAACTGAGCAACAGAATCAACACTGAACAGGTGAAGTCACCCACCTGCCTCCACATGAACACACCTCCGAGCCACAATAAACATTAGTAAACAGCAAACATATAACAAAGTTTGGTTAAGGGTAGGGCCAGGTTTGTGTAGACCGGGTAATAGGTCTTTAAAAAGCTCCAACCAAACTAAAACACATGTGTTGATGAGGGATGGCTGAAGTTTTCCTGTTTTAACTCCCTGAGGGCTTTAAGAGAATCTGGTTGTAACCTGCACTGGGTTTATTTATTTGTATCTGAAGGCGGCAGGTTTCCCATCCACCCTCCAGATTCCTGTTTCAGCTGCTGAGAACGAGTCGACTGCAGTGAATGAAACATTTATTATTAATGAAAGTACACAACATTCCTGTGCCACGGACACCTCGGAGCCTTTTCATGGTAGTGAAACAAATCTTAAAAACAGGTCGGACAGTGGGACAACAACTGGTTCCACGAGGAGACTCAAGAAACTTCCCATAAACACTCACTTCTCTCCCTTCAAGGCAAATACCACCAAGTTAGACCGACACACAGTGAAGGTATTTCCTCACAAACTACAAGAAAAGCTCCAGTGCAACTGAAACAACAAAATACTTTCAATAATTCAGTCTGCATTTTACAGACTTTGTTAACACCGACTCACAAAAGCATAACAATTGATTCCATCCATTTTTCATACACGTCCTCCCTGGGACGAAGAGGGTGAGCGATGCCTGTGTGACTCCTTCTAGTTGTAATCTTTATCAAATCTCAAAAGCAAACTCAAATGTCATGGCTGCTGTGGAGAAAATTAAATCAACACACAAGAGGCAAACCCAAGGATACAAACAACAACAGGAGCATCGTAGACTGAGCTTCACTTTGTGCCATCGACTCTAAATCAGAGTCTGGTTTTCCAGCTCTGCAGAATAAACACTGCCAGCGTTTTCCATCTGTCTCCAAAACTGAGGCTGATCGCCAAACAGACACCTGAGTCAGGTTTGAAAAATACAAACACAACACAGCAGCACACAAAGACACACGCAGACAACAGCCATCAGCACGGCTGCATGGTTTAATAAGCCGTTAACGCAAACTCTACATTTCATTTACTGGGCAGCTGCTCAACAAACTGGACTGAATCTAGAGAAGTAGTTAGTTACACAAGTTTCTGCTACTTATCCAGTTAACTAGTGAGGAACGACTCTGTAGTTTGATCAGCTTGAAACACATATGCATTTGTCCATTCATCATTCTTCCCTCCCTCATTCATTCATTTCACTTCCCAGTGAAGATGAAGCAGATTTAGATCAGGTGTGTCTCCAGTCGGTCACTCCAGCCTCACAGAGCAGGTGCTGCTCATACTTTCTACACGTTCAGCAGAATCTCCTTTTTCCACCCGCTTAACATGTGGATGAGAAAATGGCATCTGTGGTACTCTACTCTGCAACAGCAGGCGCAGCCGGGCACTCCCACTACCGACCATCCGTCTCACTCCCACCACCCGTCTCTCACTCCACTACCGACCATCCGTCTCACTCCCACCACCCGTCCTCACTCCCACTACCGACCATCCGTCTCACTCCCACCACCCTCTCTCACTCCCACCACGACATCCAACTCACTCCCACCACCGAGGAGATCTGCAGCATCTGCACAGAAGTTGAGACCAGACTCATAACTGCCATCTTTACACAGGGTGACACGTAATCCTCACACCAAACACTGGATTATATCAATGAAGACATTTAGCTGCAGCCAGAGAAGAGAGAGAGAGAGAATATCTGTGGACAAATTTCATTCCTTCCCACACACACCTGTCATGCAGAACAGTGCTGGATCTTTACTGCACTTGTATGATGAATCTCAGCTTCATTTGCATCTAATCTGTTAAACAGACAAACTGTTCATATTCAGGTTGATCATTTTAAATAAGTTTAAATCTATAGAAAAAAAAAAAAAAAAAAAATTATAAAAAAATATAAAAATAATAAAAAATAAAAAAAAAATAAAGAAAGAATTAAAATAATTAATAATTTTAAAAAAAAAAAATATAATAAAAAAAAAAAAATTAAATTAAAAATATTTAATAAAAAATTAACACCCCTAGTATCACCCCCAACCCACCACCCCACAACCTCCCCACCAACCCCCCCACTACCCCTCCCCCTCCCCCCCCCCCACCCCCCCCCACCCCCCCCCAAAACCCCCAACCCCACACCACCCTCTAACACTAACCCCACCCCCACACAACCCTCCCGCCAGCCCCCACACCCCCCCACCCCCCCCCACCAACACAACTCCCCCTCTCCCCCCCCCACCCTCCCACCACCCACCCCACCCCAACGCCCCCCACCCCCCCCAACCCCCACCCACCTCACCCACAACCCAACCCACCCCCCCACCCCCCCCCAAACCCACACCCCAACACCCCCACCCCCCCCCGACCCCCACCCACACCCACACCCACCCCCCAAACCACCATCACCCCCCCCCCATCCCGACCCACCACCCCCCCCCTAACCCTCCCCCCCTCCCCTCCTCCCCCCCCCCACCCCCCCAACCCCCCCCTAACCCCACACAAACCCCGCCCCCCCAACCCCCTACCCCCCAAACCCCACCCCAACCTCACCCAACACCCTCACCCCCCACCCCCCCCACCCCCAAGCCCCCCCCTACCCCCCCCAACCCCACCCCCCACCTACCACAACCACCACCACCCACCAAACCAACACCCCCCCCCAACCCCACACCCCCCCCCCCCCACCCCCCAACCCCCCACCCCCCCCCCGAACCCACCCCCAACCCCACCCCACGCCCACTTACCCCCCCATACCCCCCCTTCTTCCCCCCCACAAACCCCCCCGATCGTTGTTCTGGCGGTAGCGACAGGCGGCGGGGGCCTACCCTGTCGTGTCTGCTAACAGAACGAGACACATGGGGTTGATAGGAACTGCGGATCTTCGTCGGCTATGTCGGGCAGGGGCGGAAGTAGTACACTACTGTATCTATTCGGGGACACATACATCGACGCTACTCTTCCTTACACGCGTGGGGCATAGCTCCACTGGAAGTATATATCAGCCCCGAGCGGCCCCCCCCCCCATCCCCCTCCCCCCCAACCCCCCACCCACCCCCACACCCCCCACCCCCCCCCCCCCCCCCCACCCCCACACCCCCCCCCCACCCCCACCCCCACCCCCCCCCCCACCAACACCCCCCCCCACCCACCCCCCCCACCCCCCCCACCAACCACCCCCCCACCCCACCCCCCCACCCACACCCACCCCCCCCCCCCCCCCCACCCCCCCAACCAACCCCCCCCCCCCACACCACCACCCCCCCCACCCCCCCCCCCCCACCCCCCCCCCCCACCAATCAACCCCCCCCCACCCCCCCCCCCCCCCCCCCCCCCAACCCCCCCCCCACCAACTCCCCCACCACCCCCCCCTCCCCCCCCTCCACCCCCCCACCCCCCCAACCCCACCCACCACAAACCCCCCCCCCACCCACCCCGCACCCACCACCCCCAACACCCAACACACCCCCCCCTCACCCCAACACCCCACCCCACACCCTCCCCCCACACACCACACCACACACCCCCCACCCCACACCCACACCCCCACCCCCACACCCCACCCCCCCACACACACCCCACACACCCACCACCCACCCCCCCACACCCCCCACCCACCCCCACACACACACACACACCCACTCACACCCCCCACAACACACCCCCCCCACCACCCCCCCCCCACACCCCACCCACCCCACCCCACCCCACCCCACCCCACCCCACCACCCCACCCCACCCCACCCCACCCCCACCCCACCACCCCACCCCACCCCCCACCCCACCCCACACCCCACCCCACACACACCCCACACCCCACCCCCCCCCCCACACCCCACCCCACACCACCCCACCCCACCCACACCACCCCACCACACCCCACCCCACCCCACCCCACCCCCCCCCCCACCCCCCCCCCACCCCACCCCACCCCACCCCACCCCACCCCACCCCACCCCACCCCCCCCCCACACCCCACCCCCCACACCCCACCCCACCCCACCCCACCCCACCCACACCCACCCCACCCCACCCCACCCCACCCCACCCCACCCCCCCCACCCCACCCCACCCCACCACCCCACCCCACCCCACCCCACACCCCACCCCACCCCACCCCACCCACCCCACCCCACCCCACCCCACCCCCCCCCACCCCACACCCCACACCCACCCCACCCCACCCCCCCCCCCCCACCCCACCCCACCCCACCCCACCCCACCCCACCCCACCCCACCCCACCCCACCCCCCCCACCCCACCCCACCCCACCCCACCCCACCCCACCCCACCCACCCCACCCCACCCCACCCCCACCCCACCCCACACCCCACCCCACCCCACCCCACACCCCACACCCCCCCCACCCCACCCCACCCCACACCCCACCCCACCCCACCCCACCCCCCCCCCCACACCCCACCCCACCCCACACACCCCCTCCACCACACACCCCACCCCCCCCACCCCACAACCCCCCTCCCCCCACCCCCCAACCCACACAACCCCCCCCCCCCACCCCCCCCCCCCACCACCCCAACCCCCACCCCCCCCACCAACACCACCAACCCCCCACCCCCCCCCAACCAAACCTCACACAACCCCCCCCAATCCCCCCCCCACACTCACCCCCCCCCACCCCCACCCCCCAATACCAACAAACCCCACAAACCAACAAACCAACCCCCCCAAACCCCCCCTCACCCACCAACCAACCCCTCCCCCCCCACACCACCACCCCACCCACCCCCAACAAACCCCCCCAACCACCCCCCTAACTACCGCCCCCAGTACCGCCATACGAAAAACTACCCCACCTATACACCACCCACCCCCTTCACAACCCCTACAACTCCCACCGACCAGGCCCGTTGGTCCGTCCACAAAACCATAACTTCTCGCCCCGCAGCCAACCACCCCCCACCCCCGACTCAACCTGAAACAAACCCCCCCACCTCCCCACAACCAAAGCCCCCCCCACCCGCTCCAATCCCCCAACAACCCCCTCCTCACCAACTCTCCGCCACCCCCCCTCCCTCACAACCGTCAAAGCGGCCAAGGCTACAACCCTATATCTGCTCTCCATACCTACCTACCCCCGCC
>JBAMIH010000169.1:0-62000 GCA_038501795.1 Pseudopleuronectes americanus
ATTTTTTTTTATGTCATTATTTTATTTTTTTTTTTTTGTTATTTTCTTTTTTTTTATTATTTTTGTTTTTATGTTTTTTTTTTTTTTTTTTTTTGTTTTTGTTTATTTTTTTTTTATTTTGTTGTTTTTTTTTTTTCTTTTTTATTCATGTCCATCGTTTTTTAATTTTTTTTCATGTTTTTCACTTATTTCCTCTCGTTTAGGTGGTTTAACTGTTATTTAGTTATCTTTTTCGTTTTTAGTTTTATTCTTTGGTATTTTCGTAATATCAGATTGAGTATAGTTGTAATATGTGGTTGTGCCCATTATGTTATATGATCTATAGTGTTGGTGGTGCCGGTGCACAGCGGGGGGGGCGCAGGCTCAAGACTGGAAGGAAGCGCGGAACCGGGATGGGGGGGGGGGGGGGGTGGGGGTGGGGGGGGGTGGGGGTGGGGGTGGTGGGGGGGGGGGGGGGGGGTGGGGGGGGGGGGGTGGGGGGGGGGGGGGGGTGGTGGGGGGGGGGGTGGGGGGGGGGAGTGGTGGGGGGGGAGGGGGGGGGGGGGGTGTGGGGGGGGGGTGTGTGGGGTGTGTGGGGTGTGGGGGGGGGGTGGGGTGGGGGGGGGTGGGGTGTGTGGTGGGGTGGGGTGGGGGGGTGTGTGTGGGGGGTGGGGTGTGGGGGGGGGTGGGGTGGGGGGGGGTGTGGGGGTGGGGGGTGGGTGTGGGGTGTGGGGTGTGGTGGGGTGGGGTGTGTGTGTGGGGGGGTGTGGGGGGGGGGTGTGGGGTGGGGGGGGTGTGGGGTGGGTGGGTGGGGTGGGGTGGGGGGGGGGTGGGGTGGGGGGTGGTGGGGGGGGGTGTGGGGGTATGGAGGGGAGGGGGGGGGGGGGGGGGGGGGTGGGTGGGGTGGGGGCGTTGTGTGGATGGTGGTTATCGAATGTATAGTGGTGATTTGGGTGGATGGCGTTTTTGTGGTGGGGGTGGGTGTGGGGGGGGGGGCGGGGGGGGTTGGTGTCGGGTGACTGCTCTTGTTACTGTGGCTGACATTCGTTTTGGATGGCTTGGCGGTGCAATGGGAGGTGGGGTGTGTGTGGGGTTGGTGTGGGGTGTTTGGGTGAGGCGGACGGTTCTTGGTTGGAGTGGACGGCGTGGATGGGTTAGATTCGTAGAGTGGCGTCCTGTGGTTGTGGGCGTGTGAGGGGTGTTCGTGGATGTTTGGATTTCATGTGGTTGGATGGTGTTCGTGTTGTGCTGTTCGGGGTGCAAATGTGGTGTTGGTAGTGTGAGGGTGGTGCTCGATTGGGGGTTGAGGGAAAGGTGGGGTGGCGAGCGTGGAGGTCTGGATTGGTGGGTTGGTAATGTAGTTGTGGGATGTTGGGGTGGTTGTGATGATGCTGTAAGCGTTGTAAGGGTTTGAAGCGCGAGTTGGTGAGTTTTCGTTGTGTTTGTTGGAGGTTGTAGTCTGGTGGGTGGGGGAGAAATGGGTGGGGAGGTGCAGTGTCTGGTGGGGTGTGGGGGCGCGACCTGGTAGGGGGGGGGGGAGAGCGTGTCAACGAGGGGGGGACTGTTTGTGGGTGGGGGTGTTGGGGGTGGTCCGTTGCGTTTGTGGGAGATGTGAATGGTGGGGGGGGGTAGGGTGTGGTGGTGGAGGAGTGCTGGCTGTGTCCTGTTGAGTGGTTAGGGGAAGGAGAGTTGGGGTGTGTCGTGTTATGCTGTGTCTTGTGCTGAATTGGATGGCATGCATGCATGTTTGCTTTTTGCGTTAAAGTTTTCGATTTGTGGTGCGATTGTTTCTTACCCTCCTTGAGGTTGTTGTGTGTGTAGCGCTTCCTTTTATCGACAATTGTGAAGGGGTTGAGTTTGTTTGGGTTGGTATTGTCTGTTTGTGCTGTCTGTGCATGCTTTTATTTTGCATGATGTGTGATTGCCTTTGTATCTGTGTATTTTGCTGCATGTGTGATTCAGCTTATGTTTTTATAGTGTGTTTGTGAGTCTGGCTTCTTTTCCCGCTGTATGCTGATATTCTGTGGTGCGTCAGCTTGTTGTTTCCTGTTCTTGGTCTCAGTCGCTGTGCGTGATTTCCTGCTGTGTTATGTCTGTATTAGTTACTTTGTAGTTGTGCTTGTGATTCGTTCGTGTGAGTTTTTGCTGTGTATTGATGATTTTTTGTTTTTTTGTTTTTGTTGTGTGTTTTTGTTTTTGTTTTTTTTGTTTTTGATGTTTTTTGTTTTTTTGTGTTGTTTTGTTTTTGTGTTTTTTGTGTGTGTTGTTTGTTGTTTTTTTGTGTTTTTTTGTTTGTTTTGTTTTTGTTTGTTTTGTTTTTGTTTTTGTGTTTTTGTGTTTTTTTTTGTTTTTTTGTGTTTTGTTTTTTTTTGTTGTTTTTGTTTGTTTGTTTTTGTTTTTGTGTTTTTGTTTTTTTTTGGTTTTTTTGTTTGTTTTTTGTTTTTTTGTTTTGTTGTGTTTTGTTTTTTTTTATTTTTTTTTGTTTTTATTTGTGTGTTGTTTTGTTTTGTATATGTGTTTTTTATGTTTTTGTGTTGTTGGTTTTGTTTTTGTTTTGTTTTTGTGTATTTTTTTTGTGTGTTTGTGTGTTTTTGTTTTTTTGTGTATGTTTTTTTTGTCTTTTTTTGTTATTTTTTTGTTTGTGTTTTGTTTGTTGTGTTGTTTTTGTTTGTGCGTTTTTTTTGGTTGTTGTTTGTTTTTGTGTTTTGTTGTTGTGTTTGTGTGTTGTGTTTTTTTGGTTGTTATGTTTTTGTTTGTTTTTTGGTGTTTGTTTTTTTGTTGTGTGTGTTGTTTCGGTGTTTGTGCTGTGTTTGTATCTGGGTTTTTGTTTTTTTGTTTTGTTTTGGGGTGTGTGTGGGGTTGTGGGGGAGTGGGCGGGGATGGGGGGTCCGGGGAATTGTGTGGGGGATTAGCAGTGGTGGGGGTGAAGTTGTTTGAGTGATTTGTATGGTGGGGGTGGGATGTGGGGTGGCTCTGTGGGTGCTAATGTTGGATGAGTGTTGTGTTTGTACTTGCTTGGTCTGTATTGGTGGTTTGGTTTGTTGTTTTTGCGCTTCGTGTAGTTACTTGGTGGCTTGTGAAGTTTGGGCTTTATGTTTCATTATTTTCGTTTTTTCCTTTGTCTTTTCACTCTCCTATTTTTCTTTTTGTTTTTTCATTTTTTTTTCCCGTGTTGGTTCTTATTTTTTCGTTTGGTTTTGGTTTGTGACTGTCTTCTGTTTATTTTTATGTTTTAATTTGTTATGTTTTGTGTCGTAGTTAATTTTTATGCGGTTGTTAATTGTGTCTTTTTGGTTCTGTTGTTTATTTATTTATGTGTTTTGTACGTTTTTTTTTCATTTATTTCGTTTTCCTTCATCTAGTTTTGTTTCGGTTCATTATTCTTAAGGTTTTTGCCGTGTGTGTACTGGTGGGAGTGTTACTTTTCGGATTGTTGGGGGCAACGGTGCGGGTTTAGGGCGCGTTCGAGGGGATGGAGGTGGGGTTTTGGTGGTGTGTGTGTCAAGCGTGTGTTGATTGCAGGTTTGATTTTTTTTATGCTTCTTCTGCTTTTTCTGTTTGGTCATGTTGTATCCCCTCAGCTTCTTATCATCGATTGTCGTTTGTTGTTGGTTGGGTGTGTGTTGTTTTGCGTTAGTATTCTGGGTGGTGGATTTCCCGGTGCTGAGGAGGTGACTGTGGACATGGCGTTGGGGCGAGGTGGGATGAGTGTGGCGTGCGTGGATGGTGGCGTGGCGTGGGTATGTGGGGCGATGGGGTGATGGGCGGTGGTTGGAGAGTAGTGACGTGTGAGTGTCAGTGGAGTTTTCGGGGGTGGGTGGGTGTAGTGCGTGGCGCGATGGAGAGGCGCGAGTATAGGGCGCTGCTATGTCTCGCGGGCATGGGAGTGCGAGTGTGGAGGAGCGGTGTGGGTTGTGAGTTGCGTGGTGAGGGGCGTCGAGAGCGTGAGAGTGAGTGTGTGTGTGACGTCGCGAGTGAGGTGGGGTGGTGCGTGTAGGGGTGTGGTTTTGAAGTGGCGGTGAGGGGAGGAAGCGTAGTGGAGGAGCGCGGGAGTTGTGTCCGCGGTGGGGAGTGGTTGGGTGAGGTGCGTGGTTGGGGGTGGGGGGTGAGATGAGTGTGGTGTGGGGGTGTGGGTGGGTGTGTGGGTGGGGGTGGTATGTGGGATGTAGGATGTGTAGAGTGTGGGGTGGGTGGGAGGGTTCGGTGAGGGGTCGTGGTGGGTGTGATTGTTGGGTGGTGGTGAGTGGGGTTGTGGGGGGTGTAGGTGGGTTGTAGGGGGTTGTGTGTTTGGGGGTGGGGGATGTTCGTGGGTGTTGGTGTGGGGTGGTGTGTGAGGGTGTGGTGTAGTGGAGGGGGTGGGGTGGCGAGTGAGGGGTTGGTTGGCTGTGTGTGTTTGTGGGTTGGGTGGGTGCTGTGGGTAGGTGGTGGGGGTGTGAGGTGGTGAGTTTGATTGAAATTCATGATACGGGTTGTGGGGTGCGGTCGTTAATCGAGGAAGGAGAGGGTTTTGTAAGGAGTCTGATGCGTACGTATTATTTTATGTTGGTTTGATATTTGGCGTGTTGGGTTGTGGGGGCGGTTGTTGTGTTGTGGTGATTCACAATTACGTTGTGTTCTGCTCGTTTTGTGTTTGCTTTCATTTATTTGTTACGAACGCAGGTTGATTTCGGGTGTGTTCACTGTGGGGGGTGTGTCGGCTTTGTGCCTGGTGGGTGGGTGTGGGTGGTGGGTGGGGGTAGGGTAGGTGTGTGGAGTGGGTTGGGGGAGGGTGTCGGAGGGAGGTGTGTGGGTGGGTGGTTGGGGGGTGGGGTGGTGGGGGCGTCGGTGCTTGTGCTGGGCGTTGATGTGCACTGTATCTTAGTGTTTTTTTTGGTTTGGTTTGTAGGTTGGTGGGTGGTGTTGGTTGGGTGTGGTTGGGTGGTGTGAGGGGGTGTGGTGGTTGGGGTTGGGGGGTTGTGGACTTGGTTTCTTTTATGATGCTGAGGTGTGTGGTCTTCGTGGTGTGGTGTGTTAGCTTTTCTTTGTGTTTTGTTGTGTGGTTTTATTTTCTTTCGCGCTTTTATTTTGTAATATTCGTTTTTTGTTGCGTTGTTAGACATTTCTTTGGTTCTTTTTCATTTTTATGTTGTCCTGTTCTTTTTTTCCGTTTTTGGGTTCTTTTTGATTTGATTGTTTTTTGGGGATTTTTTTTGTTTTTATTTTATTTTCGACAACTAGGCACTTTTATTTTTCGTTAAAACTTTGCTTTATTCTGTTCTGTACTTACCGTATTTTTTGTTTTGTTGATTTTGATTCTTCAATTTTTTTTGTACGGTTTCACACTTTGGTATTATAGTTCATCGGCAGTAAGGGGAAGGCTGTAAGGGGTTGCGAGGAGTGCTGTTGATGGGTAGGTGGGGGCGGGAGGGATGGTTGGCGGGGTGGGGCGGACGGGGGTGGTTGGGGTGCTGGGTGTGTATGGAGACTGAGGGGGCGGGGAGTGAGGGGGAAACGGAGGGCGGGTGGGGGTGGGTCTGTGGTGGGATGTGTTGGTAGGTGAGATGGGGTGGGTGCTGGTTGTTGTGCGCAGTGCGGGTCAAGGGTGGGGTGGTGGGGGGTGGGGCGGGAGGGGGCGAAGCCGGGGGGGAGATGAGGAGGTGTGGGGGTGGGGCGGGTGAGGGGAGTAAATTGAGTTAGTGGAGGGATGGGAGAGGACACCCGGAGTGGGTGTGTGTGGGGAGGGGTGTATGGTGGAGGGGGGATTGGGGGTCTGAGCACCAAAACGGGTAGAGGGTGCTTGACGTGAAGGAGTGGGAATGGGGTGTGAGGATTGGCTTGGGTAGGGTAGGTGGTGCTAGGGGAGAGGGTGGTGCGGCGGAGATCTAGGCGGTTTGTTGGGGGAGTGGAAGGGCGAGGGAGGGAGGGGGGGTGGAGCGGCGGTGAATGTAATGCGGTGGGGGGTGGGGGGAAGGGGGGCTGTGTGGGGGGGAGCGGGATAAAGTGGGTGGTGGATGAGTGGTTGGTGGAGGGTTGCAGCGGAGGTGGTGAGGGGGTTGTGGGGGCACATTTGGTGAGTGAGGGGTGGGTGGGGGGGGGGAGTGGGGGGGAGGGATGGTCGGGTGTGTGTGGGGTGGGGGTGTGGAGGGTGGGTGCGTGGGGGACAGGGAGGGGGTGCTTGGGGTGTTTGTGTGGGTGGGGGGTGGGAGGAGGGAGGAATGAGGGGGGGGGGGGGGGTGTTGGAGAGGGGGTACGCGGCGTTGCTGGGGGGTCGATCGTCAGGTGGGGGGGGTAGGGAAATCGGTGGGGGAGTAGGAGGTGCTAGTTTTCCTTTGTGGTTGGAGGGATGGGTTGCCTCTTCTTGTTCTTTTTTTTGCTTTTTATCCATTCGTCTGCCAGTTTGGTTGGTTATTTTTATTTTTTATTCGATTGTTGCGGGGGGTGCGTTTGTTTGACGCAGTAGTCAGGCCGTCCCCGGCTCGAAATCGAAACGTGGAAACGTGGGGTGTGTTTGTAGTGCCTGAAAGTGCTTTTTATGTAGGGGGTGTGGTGAGGAGGGAGTGGTACTTAAGATGCAGCTGAGCGTTGTCCTTAGTGTGATCCGATGTGGTTGTGTTGAAGGTGAGTTTGTGCGCCGTCGTCTTTAGAGAGTTCTGGGTGTGGGGAAGTTTGTTGTCGGTTGGTGAGGTTTGTCTGTTTTAATTTGCGTCGTTGGAAGTAGTGGCTTGTAGTCCCTTCTGTGGGTTTTTTTTTTTTTAGAAAGGAGTTTTCCCTTGCTTTTGTTTTTTTGTTGTTGTTTTTTTGTGGAAGTATTATGCGTTGTTCTGTTGCAGCCTTTTACCATTCCGTTGTTGTGGGTTTTTGTTTTCTTTGGTTGCCATTCTTATTTTTTATACGTTTTTTGGATTTTTTTTCGGGTTGTTTGTATTCTGGGTGTGTTTGTACTTATTTTTTACTTTTCTTTTTGTTTTCTTTTTTGTGTATTGGTTTTTTTTGGTACCTTTTTATTGTTTTTCCCTTGTCAAATTGTTTCCTTTAATTGTGTTTTTTCTTGGCGCGATGTGGTACTTTTTTTATGTTGCTTATTTATTTTTTGTTGTTGATCCGATCTTTCCGTGAGATATTTTTGCATCTCTGTATGTTTTAACACGCATCGGAGGATTGCATTTTCCATTCTTTGTTACTTTTGTTGTTACTTCTTTTTGCTTTGTCTAATTCGTCTTGCGGGTTTCTGATGGTCAATTATTTTTTTCTTTTGTTTTTTTTTTCATTTCTTAAATCCCCGTTCAGATTATTGTATTTTTCTTTTTTTTCCATATTTTGGTATTGGTTGCGTCTGTTTTATTCTTGTGTGTTGTTCGTTGTTCGTAATTGCTTTTGATTTTAATAGTGTTGCTTTATTTTTGTTTTTTGGAGTATGGTTTTATTTGTTGAAATTATTGGCTTGTGCTGTGCACTGGCTTCGATCTTTGGCTGAATTTGAGTCAGTTTTTTCTTTTTTAATATTCATTGCTGATTGCGGTTGTTCTTGCGTTACCGTGCGTATTGGCAGTGTGTGTTGGTTGGGTATCCTTGTTTTTTGGCGTTTTTTTTTATTTAACTTTCGGTTTGTGATGTGGTTGTTTGTGGTTGGTTCATGGCGTAGGTTTGTGGGCGGAGTGTTGTTTTGTTCTTTTTGTTTGTTTTTCTGATTTTATTTTGGGTTTTTGTTTTTGTTACTCGTTGTGTTAGGTAGAGTTTTGTTTTTGTTGCTTTGTGTTTGTTTTTTGTCTTTTGGTTTTCTTGTGTTTTTTACTTGTGGTGGTTTTTGGTGTGCTTTTTTTTTGTACGTTTGATTTGTTGTTGGTGTGGTGTTAGATTCGTGCTGAGGATTATTAAACCTTTTGGTTCATTTTTGTGTTTGTTTATTCTCTGTTGTTATTGTTTGCATGAGTTTATTTATATTTTGTTTGCTTTAATTTTTGAGTTGTTCTTATGATTTATTTACTTTGGTTTCGTACCTTTTGCGTTTTATTTATTTTCTATTGTTTCGTTTTTATTTATATTCTCGTTTTACTGTTAATTTGTTAGTTTCATATAGTTGTTTTGATGTTTGTGTTTCAATTTTCAATCGTTCTTTAGCTCTTTGCTTTGTCTCTAGTGTTATGGCGAGTTTTTGGTTGTTTTTTCCCTGTTTAATTCGGCGGGTGTAGTGGTCGTTTGCGGCTGCTTTAAGTGTTGTGGGTCGGGGTTTTATTGTTGATAGTTGTGTGTGGTTTAGTTGCTGTTCTTGTTGTGTTGTTTGTGGGGTTGGTGTGGTTGGAGGTTTGTTTGTATTTAATTTCTTTGTTTTGGTTTCTCGGTTTGTTCTGTTGGGGTGGGTTTTTCATTTGCTTGGTTTGGGTTTGTGTTTATGTTTGTGTGTGTTTTTTCGTTTTTTTTGAGTGGGGTTGTTTTTTGTTGTGGGGTCGGTTGAACTGTGTGACATTGGTGTGATACCGCTTTGTTTTTTTGTTTTATGTTTTTGTCTTACTTCTGGTGAACTTTTTAATCTGTTTGTTTTTTTTTTGTTCTTATTTTGTGTATTTTGTGATGTTTGTTGGGTTTTGTTCTTGATTTTGTTTTTTTTCGTTTGCTTGATTGTGTTGTCCTTCGAAAGTATGGAGGTCAGGGTCGGGGGGGATCGGAAGGTAGCGGTACAGGGGGGGGCGGGGGGAGATCAGTGGAGGCGGGAAGGGGACCGGCGAGTGTTGGGGGGACGAGGGAGGGGGGGGTGGGGGAGGAGTGGGGGGGTGGGGGGTTGTGGGTGTGGGGTGGGGGGGGGGGTGTGGTGGTGGTGGGTTCGGGGGGTGGGGGGGGGGGGGGTGCGGGTTGTGAGGAGCGGGGAGGAGGTGGTTGAGGTAGGGGGGGAGGGGGTGGGGGGGTGTGGGGGGGGTGGGTGGGGTGGGGTGTGGGGTGGGGTGTGGGGGGGGGTGGGGGGGGGTGTGTGTGGGGGGGGTGGGGTGTGTGGGGGGTGGGGGGTGTGGGGTGTGGGGGTGTGGGGGGTGGGGGGGGGGTGTGGGGGGGGTGTGTGTGTGGGGGGTGTGTGGGGGGGGTGTGTGTGGTGGGTTTAGGGATGGTAGGGTGTGTGTGGTGGGTGGGTGGCGTGGTTAGGGGGGGGGGGGGGGTAGGTGTGTGTGGTGGTGTGGTGCGGTGTGGGGGGGTGGGGTGAGTGGGGGGGTGTGTGTCGGATGGGGGTGGGGTGGGGTGGAGTGTGGTGGTTGGCTGGTGTAGGGGGGGTGTTTTGTGGGAGGGGGGGAAGGGTGTTGTTGGTTGGTGGTCGAGGTGGGGAGGTGGTGGGGGGGGGTTTTTTGTTGGACGGTGTGGCTTGAGGTGTTGTTTTGTGAAGGTGGATGTGTGTGTGGGGGGTCTTTGTGTAAGGTTGGGGGGTTGTGGTTGGCTTGTAGAGGTTTGTGGGTGGTGGGTGGTGCTGTGTGGGGTGGGGGGGGTAGGGGGGGGAGTTGTGGGGTGGGTGCGGGGGGGGGGAGGGGGGGAGGGTGGGCGGGGAGTGTTTGGGGGGGTTGTGTGTGGGTATTTAGTATGGTGTGAGATTATAGTTGCAGGGAGGGAGTGTAAGTAGGTTCATGTTTCCACACGTGGTCAGTTGTTTTTATTGTTTTGTTTGTCTTATATTTTTGTGTTTTCTTTAGGTCATTTGTGTATTTTCACGTGTTGGTCTTTGTATTTTTTTTTTGTTACATTTTATTGGGTGTGTATATTCGATGTTATTTTTCCTTTGTAGGGTGTTTAACTTGTTTGTGATACTTTTTTTAAGGTTTGTGGTAATTAGAATTTTCTAAGATGGTATTGTTTGTTGAATTTTGCCTTTCGATTTATTTGTTTTTTTTTTTGATGTTTGGGTGACGGTATGGCTGTCGTGCGGTGGTTGGGGTTTTGTTGGTCGAGGGGGGTTGTATTAATGTTCATAGTGAGTTTGTGTTACTTGGTTTTGGTACGATCCCTTTAGTACAATAGCGGCTTGGAGGTGGTGTATGAGTTTTTGTGGGGTACGGATTACGTAGGACGTTGGTGAGTGGGGCTGGCTGGGGGGCGGTGGGGGCTTTCCCTTGACCGGGCAGGGGGGCGGGTTGGGGGGGGATAGTCTTCGGGTAGTGGGTGGGGGCCTAGCGGCGTGGGGGGAGAGAGGCGGAGAGGTGGGTGTGAGCGCGAGAGTGCGGGCGTAGAGGGTGAGCGGAGAGCGCTGAGCGGGAGCGGGGCGAGGGGCGATGTGAGTGGAGCAGGGAGCGGGGAGGGAGAGCGCGAGACGTGCGAGCTGAGGGGAGTGTGTGTGAGCGAGGAGGCTGAGTGAGGAGGGAGTGGGGGTGTGGGGTGGGGGTGTGTGTGGTGGGGGGGGGGGGGGTGGGGGGGGGGGGGGGGGAGGGGGGGGGGGGGGGGGCGGGGGGGGGGGGGGGGGGGGGTAGGGGGGGGGGGGGGGGGGGGGGGGGGGGGGGGTGGGGTGGGGGAGGGGGGGGGTTTGTGGGTGGGGTGGGGGGGTGGGGGGGGGGGGTGGGGGGGGGTGGGGGGGGGGGGTGGGGGGGGGGGGTGGTGGGGGGTGTGGGGGGGGGGGGTGGGGGGGGGGGGTGGGGGGGGGGGGGTGGGGGGGGGGGGGGGGGGGGGTGGTGGGGGGGGGGGGGGGTGGGGGGGGTGGGTGTGGGGTGGGGGGGGGGGTGGGGGGGGGGGGGTGGTGGTGGGGGGGGGGTGGGGCGGGGGGGGGGGGGGGGGGGGGGTGGGGTGGGGGTGGGGGGATGGGGGGGGGGGGGTTGGGGGGGGGGGTGGGGGGGGGTGGGGGGGGGGGGGGTGGGGGTGGGGGGGGGGGGGGGGGGGGGGGGGGGGGGGCCCCCCGGTCAGCCTCCTCTGCATACTCCCTAAACAAGGCGGGCGTGCAGACGTAACAAGCAGGTGAAGCGGAGCAACTTGACCGAGATGCGACAGCGATCATCATGATGAGTCAGGTTAAGCTAAGTGGCTAAAAGAACAAATGGAGCTCACTGATGTCTTCCTACCTCCTAGGATACTTGTCCCTTGGGGAGGAGCTTGATTGGAAGCAAAGCAGGCTAACACACACCAACGCGCGAGGGCACACACGCGTCGCACACACAGCGGGTTGGTGCAGCGCGGGCCATAGGACCGAGAGGTAGTCCTGACGGCTGTATTACTTAAGGCAGTGCGAACGGAAGATTAGCGGATGCGCGCGCATAGGAACGCTGAGCAGCTGGAGCTAGTACGGTATACTTGAGGCGATGACATTTACACTGTCCACAGTAGAGACTTTATTTCATGCGCCTTGGGCACTTTCCTTATGATGCGGCGATATACATTATTTTAGTGTAGTCTGTAGCGTTCAATATGATCACGAGCGGCGAACAAAAGCTTACACGCGGTCGCGAAGCATCGTGGCATCATTTGAGTATATATGAAGCGAGTGCTGTTCGTTGCGCAGCTGACGAGTCGGCGGGACTGGGAACCTGGTGAACTGACACAGTTGATCTTGGTCAACAGAGCAGATTTGTCATGTGATGACTCGAGAGATGCAGCTCTAGATTAGGTAGTCCCTAGGTAGAGCGCTGAGCGCGTCATCCACGTGACAATCGGAGGCTGTAGGTAGTGAGCTGGGCGCCTGGGCAAGCGCAGAGGATCGGGAGGGGTGCTCGCAGCAGGCCTCTACGGGACAGACGCTGAACGCTCCGCGCGGTCTCGTCTCTCACGTCTCACGTCGCTTCTCATCTGATGTGACGTTCATGACATGCACTAGATGCATATACAAGCTATCATTATTTCTGAATGATGACTTGGTGGGAATGAATTCCAATATTGAAAAAAAAATGATTGCAACTGTCACAACTTTGCATCAAATGTGTGAAGGATTTTTTTCATTTTCGTGGCATTTCTTCATCACGTCTGTGGTGTAAAGGCCCTGAAGGCCCCAGTCAAAACACATTAACACCTCCTCGTCACCACACGCACCCACACACAGACACACACACACACACACACGCGTCGCTGGAAGTCAAAGGCTGCCTCCATCGAGGCTCGTTTCCGTGTGAGAGCCTTGGATGATCTTAGGTGCATTCGGAGACATTCTTATGTTTAATCATCTCAAAGACCACTCATGTCTGTGTCCACCATGTCCAGCATTGCCTGGTATAGAAGATCCCTCAAGGGGAGGTAACTTATGTAAGTGAGTGTCCATTCCTGTTTGTTTCTGTATTTATCGTCTTGCAATTTCCAATATGTGTTACGGAGTGATGCCCCATGATGCCCGCTTGCATTCTCCAGGGATGAGAGGTGTTGTAAAATATGATAGCTTTTCATGTCTTAGTTCCCGGCACGTGTCATGCGGCATCGCTACACAACAGACATTGACAAGATACGGCGAGTGGGTGCACGTGGGGGGCGAGTCGAGTCTGTATGTTGCTTGTCTGCCAGTTCTGTACTAGATAGAGGAATGCGGTAGATAGAAGGTGAAACATTGAGGCGCGTGGACGGGCTTTCGTCCATTAGAGAGTATGGGGGACAGGGGGGGGGGCGGTGTGGCGCTTTGTTATTTGAACATCTAGGTCTAAGGTCCGCATCAAATTCCGTACCATCCGTCCATGGAGGGGACCAATAGAGTTCCAGAGAGAGAGCATTTTGATAAGTGTGTTCGGAGGATGGGGGGGGGGGGTGGGGGAGGTGGGTGGGGGGGGGGGGGGGGGGGGGGGGAGGGGGGGTTGGGGGGGGGGGGGGTGGGGGGGGATGGGGGGGGGTGGGTGAGAGGGGGGGGGGGGGGGGTGGGGGGGGTGGGGCGGGGGGGAGGGGGGGGGGGGGGGGTGGGGGGGGGGGGGTTGGTGGAGGGGGGGGGGGGGGGGGGGGGGTTGGGGGGGGGGGGGGGTGTGGGGGGAGTGGGGGGGGGGGGGGGGGGGTGGGGGGTGGGGGTGTGGGGGGGGGGGGGGGGGTAGGGGGGGTAGTGGCGGGGTTGGGGTGGGGGGGTGGGGGAGGGAGGGTGGGGGAGGAGGGGGGGGGAGGGGGGGGGGGGCGGGGGGGGGGGGGGGGGGGGGGGGGGGGTGGGGGGGGGGGATGGGTAGGGGGGGGGGGGGGGGGGGGGTGGGGGGAGGGGGGTGGGAGGGGGCTTGCGGGGGGTTTGTGATGTGTCGTGGAGTTGTGTGTGGGAGAGTTGGTAGTGAGTCTGTTGGTGTGCGTAAGTGCCGAGATAGATCTCTGTTCGCCAGTCCGAGTGGTGGTGAATAATGACGCTCATCGCGTGCATTGTTGCCGGACTGAGGTGTGTGCAAACCTTAGTCTTCATTTATCTCGGGTTCCTCAAGACATCAAACATATGTTGAAAGTGAATGTCCCGTGATAGAGAGCGCTATTAGTGGCGAGCTGGAGAAAACTATCAACACAACTTATATGACTCTCACTTGCCACCGCAGAATGGATATCCATACCGCCCTCATAGCGGTGTTAACGGCATCAAGCACTGTGTCACCAGTAGATTGGAGTAGAATGTCTGTCTGTATTTCAATTCAGCACAACAACACACTACATCCAACTGTCACAATCTACACAGCGTTCGCCGTGTTGGTAGTATTGAGTAGGTGGACCTGATAAGTGATTTGGTGATGAGAGTGAGTCATCGCGAGAGGCGTATATTAAACGTCCTGAAGGATCAGACCTGTGTGTTGCATGAGTTGTGCAGCGGAAACGAGGTGGGCGGAGTTTCAGGGTTTTCTACGGTAGTCATTGTGCAGCTATCAGGTCATGATTAGAACGGCTACGGAGCTAGGGCCGGGTTTGGCGACTCCGACCGCGCGATAGTCTATGGGTCTTAGGTGACGTTACTCAGTTAGGGTGGCGCGCGTGAGATAAAGTAATCTTCAAGTTGTTTGTGCCGCATATAAATGAAGTCAAGCATACAGGAGATTATTGCCCAATTCTTTTCCCAGAACAACCGCAGTAAACATGGCGGGGACCAAAAGAGCCTCCGATTGGATTTAGTGTGTAGCAAGCAGGGAGCTTTGGAGATCACAACTGGAGAAATGACCAGGGGTGGGTGGAGCTATGGTATCACACCAGAAGCATTGTCGAGACACTCGAGAGAGCAGCGTGGGTGGATTCTGTGCGAGTGTTTATTTCTTCCAGCGCGGTGCAGGCCAACGATCACCGGATCAGGTGAGACTCGCGCACATGCATGCCATTGTTCAAGACAGCGCTCACCTCCAATTGAGGCAGGGCCCACCCGTGTGAGCTTGCCGTGAGCGCCGGAGCGGACGGAGAGAGAGATAGCTGAGAGGCGGGGGCGACTCGAGAGCGAGGCTTCGCAGCGCGCGAGCCAGAGACGCTTTTCCACTTCCTGTCCTCGCGTCTGCGTCCAGGGTGTGAGGCGCGTAGCGCAGAGCGATAGTGCAGCAGAAGCAAGCGCGAAAAAAGAAGGTGAGTTAGCGGTTAGCGGTAAATGGCGAGGCCGTTGGAGTGGTAGGGGGGCCGGGGTCGTAGAACAGTTAAATATTATGAGTCGAGCACAGTCGCCACAGTGGTCGTGCATCAACAATGCTGGTGGACCGGAGTTTGAGTGCCTTCTCTCTCTGTCGACGTGAGGGCGGTGAGTTGTGTGTGTGTTAGTCTGTTGGTGTGGTGTAGAGGAGTGTGTGTGTGTGTGTAGTGTGTTGTTCTTTTGTTTTCCAATTCTAAGGCGGCGCGCGTGTGCGTAAATTGAGAGTCTTGGCCTGTAGAATCGTAGATAGCGCGCCAAATCCCTTGGGAGGGACAGCGGAGGACAGAGGGAGAATACAGTCGAACGGGTGTCGAGCAACTTCTTGTATTGAGTGCGTGTGAGTGAGTGTGTGTGTGTGTGTGTCTGGTGTGTAGGAGGTGTGTGTGAGTGTCGTTCAGTGAGTGTTGAGGTGCGTTGTGTGTGTGTGTGTGTTGGTGTGTGTGAGTTGTGTGTGTGTCGGTGGGTGGTGTGATGTAGTGTGTGTGTGGAGGCAGGAGGCGAGTTGACATATGTGTGCGAGAGGTTATACGAGAGAGAGTGTTGCAGGTGTGAGAGCAGTTGTGTAAAATTCCGACAAAATAATAGATTCTGCATCGAATGAGGTAGATGTTATTGTTATGTAATATGTTGCAGTACTAGGGTTGAGTGTAAGAGAAGATCTGTGTTTTCCATGTGGCCGCGGCATACTCAGTCCGAATGACAACATTGCCCCATACAAATGAGTAAGGTCTTGTAGAGATAGTACTGTTATATGATTACCTCTAGAAAGAGATGAGTGAAATACGAGGCATTAGTTATTCCCGGTTTGTGCAATAGTAATGCTCAAACAATGAGAAAAGAGGGTGGCCAATGAGGGTAATGACTGTCTCAGGGGGAGGTTCTCGCGGAGGTAGTCCGAGCAGCAATCAGAGCAACGCCGCACCGCACCACCCGCGCACGAGTGCTCTGAGTATACATCGAGCGAGCTGGCCGGCTGGCCGCGAGGGACCGCGAAGAGGCGCCCACTACAGCTTGGCATAAAGCAACAGAGGCAGCGGCGATCATGCGCAGGGGTTGGTGGGGCGAGGAGAGCCAGGGAGCCATATCGTGTGAGCGTATAGAGCGGAGTGGGAGCAGGGAGAGAATAGAGCGGTCGGAGCGGCAGCGCAAGTTACAGGCACCTGTTGACGTCACATAGCACGGACATGATGTGAGCTGGTAGATTGGGAGCCTTTATACTAACTGACGCGCAATTGAGAATCTCTCAGGAGAAAAAGCATGGGGCGCATGAGAGGGGAGCGAACACGTCCTCCAGCAGGATCCTCCCAACCATCGCAGAAATTTAAGCACAGAGTATTACCAAAAAACACTAATAGATTAGCGAGGCGAGGGTACAAACCTATCGTACGTAGGAACTGAGGTTCTTTAGATCATCGTTCTTCTAATCTCTACTTAGGCGCGAAAGAAACCACAGTGCTTGAGCGTGCAGGTTGCTTGTCGTCAATTATTTGGCATTAGCTGGTAGATAGTAATCACCAAGTGAAAACCATGTTAAGTTTTCGACGTTTTTGTAGCCATACCCAAGGACGCACAGAAAAGCATGCGAGAATGCCAGAGACTTCAACGACATAAAATAGTGAGCAGTGCGTGTGAAGACAAAAGTACTAATTTTATACGAGGTTTACCTTTTATAATATCGGTCGTCAAACCAGTTTAATCTTAGAAAATAGCGTATGATTATCAGGGTCCATATGGAAGCTTAGCAAGGAAAAGAGGACGCTGTGGTGTCGCAGGCTCGATTGCGTAAGATAGTTATAAAACCACCTGAAGTCACTCGAGGATTTTATTACTGTGATCGGCTCGACAAACCAAAAGCGCAAGGCGCACCGCGTTAGGGCGGACAGCGTGTGCTCTCCGGCCTTGGTCTTAACGCACACGATTGTTTTCGTAAAGCGTAAGGCTCACAAGATGGGGAGCAAATTACTCGACCGCGACCGGAGGCGCATTCCCTATACTAGCACGGCTCTCGAGCTCGCGAGCCGCACGTGAGGGTGTAGAGGTTGTCACACGTCAGAACACAATGAGAAGGGACAGAGCGCAGGATTCGCGGAGTACAGGTCACGCGTGAGGAATCACATTGGTACTGCCGGCATTGATTCGCGGGTGCTCGCTTGAGAGAGGCATTTGAGGACAAGTTGTTAATACACGGAGATTAAACGTAGACTTGGCAGTACTGATTGGTGGGAGAGTGGTTGGAAGGCGAAACATGCACAATAGGACACGTATAGTCAAACGAACGGAAAACAAATACCATATGGGTGAAGCATTGGAGCAATTCAGAGGTCGGAGAGAAATGTGATGGCGGCGACCAACGAAACACTGTAGAGTGTTGTCGCCACGATTGAAAGAGTGTAGCGGAGCGTGTGGAGGTCCTGTGGGATTGTAATGAGGCTTTATTCTCAAGCGTCTGCTATCACCAAACAAACACGCGCAGGGACACACACAGACACACGATATACACATCCACACAGTACACACACCACAACAAGGATAGGTCTGCCATTACATCAATTCAGAATATATTTATGCGCTCCAAATCGCCAGTGAGAGCGGTGAGTTGCGGGCTGCTGACATAGAGCGCTCGCCCTGTGCTAGTGCTCTGCAGATAGTTAATTAGTGTGTTGGAGAGAGCTGGCAGTAGTCTGTGAGTGTGTGTAGCTGTCTGTGATGTGGTCTATATCTTTTGTTTTGTAGTGTTGTCGTCTTAGATGTTGTATCTGTGTGTGGAGTGTGTCTGTGTCAATGACACAGAAGTCTTTTGTAGCGGCAGAACTAAATAACTGAAAGCACCTCTAAGGATTTAAACGACAACGTCTACTGTGGTTGGAGATTGAACATGCGTGTGTGAGCCGTGCTGAACGAGGAGCTAGGGGGGCGACAAGGCAGATAGAGCGAGTTGTGAATGAAGGACAAGTCGGTGGCACTTTGGCGGCCCACCACCTGCTTCCTCATAGTTGTTGAGTGAGTGTGAAAGGAAGAGTGGGGGAGTAGGAAGGCGGGAGCGGTTGAGGATAGAGTTAACAGAAACGGTGGCTCCGACTGAACGGCATTAGGGGCGGAGGAGGAGGGATGAGGGTAGGAGGGGAGGTTGGAGGAGGGATAGTGTGTGAGTGTAGCAAATGGTAGAGACGTGCAGTACAGAGCGAGAGTCGTTTGATGCCGCGTCCCTAAAGCGGAGTTTGAGTTGTGGTGGGTGCGCGTCACCACATCTCAAGAAACGACGTAAATCTCATCGATAAGAGCGACACACACACACAGCGCTACACACACACACCCTCTGGCTGAATAGTCGAGAGGGGGGCGTTAATCCATTAAATAGATAGACAGACCAACGCCAAACGTGTCGGAAGCATTAAGCCGAGCGATACAATAGATGGTGAGTTGTGGTAGATTTGTGAGATCTCTGGACAGCTTGACTGATCACCTAAACGAACAGATCAAATCTGGATTTTCATCGAGCACACTGCAGAATCGCGCTGTGGCGCTGATTCGATGCAATTCAGGGTCACCGGGGTGCGTGGTTAGTGACAAAAGATTTCAAAAGTTGGTGTGTAGGAGTACGGAATGCAGGACTGAGAGTAGCAACGCGCGCTGGTGTATCAATTACTAATTTTACCAGCTGTGAATGGAAAAGCCAAAGGAATCGCTGGCGGCATTTAACTCTGCGAGAGGAGGATATTGGTCGGTTTCAAGTTTAGCTTTGGAGGTTAGGTGCAATTTGTGAGTGAGATTAGGATGTTTTAAGCGAGTGCAACACGCATCCTTGGGTGTACGGAAACCGGGAATTCTTCGAGCGATAACAAGGTCTGTTAATGTGTGTGTTTAACGAGAGACCGCAACGTGTATGACTAGAACTGCCTCTTTAATAGGACTTAAGCAAAATACTGCCACTTTGGAGAGATTAAAGCTCTGAGCGACCAAAGTTAAATCATGGCGCGAGCTTAGCGTATGCTCATGTTGTTTGGCAGTCTGTGCCGTCCTGATATGCAGCAGAAGAAATGCGCGGGGGCAGTCACGAGCCAAGAGGGCGATGGAGAGTGTGTACAGACGCGTAGGCAGCAGGGGCGGGGAGATGCGAGTTTTTTGGCCGAGCAGAGAATAACTTGTTTATCCAGTCGGAGAATGATTAGGCTGAAGTGCATTCTATGCAGCAAAACGTTGTAGGGATTTTTTGTCGCGAGGTGAGGGAGACTCAAAGGGCAGAGAATACATATAGAATAGGGATATGCCGCGCGTTTGCGTAGCGGAGGTTACCAATTTAACGAAGGAGAATGTTAGCGCAGTGGACGTTTCCTGTATGATGGGGATCAATGGAGTATGATACGAAGCGGGGACAGTCTGTATGTGATGATGTTACAGGTGCTTCCTATTATTAAAAACGAAAAACTCGCATAACATGGCAGGGCAGGGTCTCCATTTCCTGGCTCGACTGTGAGTGTTACGATGATGAGCGGGCCCAGTATAGCGAGTATGTTATTACGCAGATTGAGATCGACATTACAAAAATCAACGTTAATGTGCTAGGCAACGACAGTCGCTGTACCAATCATTGATTAGTGTGAAACGACGGACTCGCCACCGCGGAGCAGGATCATAGAGTAGTCCGACACCTCTTTGCAGGACTAAGCATTACCTGGTTCCTGTATACCTAGTAGGACGTAGTATCGACAATAATGTAAGCCACTGTTAATCATGGGGTCAGGACGTCCACAGCGTCAGGGGGGAACGTTCACCAGTGGGGTGCGAGCGAGAACTTCTGAGACGGAAGAGTGAACAGGGCGCCCCGGGATGATCCAGGATCTCTCATGACACAAATCTATGGGCGATCAGGGGGAACCTCGTATATTGAGTTAGCAGCAGTGTCAGCGAGCATGAGCGAGAGAGAGGGGTGAGTATGACGCAGCAATGAGAATGTGGATCTAGCCGTCAATACATGGCGCGTATATGTGACGAGTGAGGCTTGAAGAGCCGGGTGTGGAACGGGGCCCTCTGCGCGGGAGTCAGACCTGACAGTTGGCAAAACAGCTGCGGATAGTAGTCCCCCCCAAGCGCGAGGACAGCCGTGCCAGTGTGGGACACGACAGAGAGATTTAGTCGAGGTTGTCGGTATGGATCGTGAGTCGACTCAGGAGAGAACAGAGGGTCTGACGTGGGAGAGAAGCGCACATCACAGTACAGCAACTCGTGGTACATATGTGACGTGAAGTAGCTAGCTTGACAGCACAATAGTAAATATGAGGGAGCAAAACGATACTGATTCGCAGGTAGGAGCATTTTAACAACATACGTCTATAAATATAACCTGAGACAAGCTCGGAGGGAAGGTGAGAGGATTACACGAATGGGTTTTCCGAAGAAAACGTGGTTTCAAATTAAGTGAATGAAGGAGAAGTTTGGAGTGGAGCGAAAAAGCAGCGATATAAAAAATGGTTGAGGCTGGAGGTGATAAAGTGTGAGGTAGTAATGGGTTAGTTGGTGTGTCATGGGTGACATGTAGAGCTGGCATCATTACGGATGTGTAGTGAGAGCAGGTGATGAGGGTGATGTGAATCAGGTGTGCATACAGAACGCGAGTAACGCGGGGCGGTGGGCCCTGAGAGAGTGGGGAGTAGTAGTGTCCGGCGAATCAACCAAACGACGCGTAGTGAGAGGGAAGGGAGTGGGGTTGGAGAGCAGTCACTCTTGAAGGGACTCGACAACAGTAAATGACCTGTGTTAGAAGTGTTCTTAACTCCTGCGAGATGTATGTAGCATGAAGAGCAACACAGTGACTCGGCGCGGCGATGCGACGTAGGGAGGGACTCGCATCGTGCGAAAAACGCGACGATATGTTATGGTCCGCAATATTGGTGGGCCGCACAGAGCCAACATCTACGGCCCACAAGATGGCTGGGTGCAATGGCAGCAGACGTGTGCGGAGCTGGGGAGGGGTGCGTGGGGTGCGCCGATACTCCTCTTTGCCAGAGAGGTGGGCCTACGCTGTGAGTAGGCGCTCGGCAGACATAAGCCGGGGGGATGGCCTGTGTCGGAACCAGAGCAGTGTAGTGGGGCCCGCTCGCTTTATATTATTGATTTAGTTCTAGTTGTGAGGGTGTCCGAGTAGCACCCATTAGCGACGCGATGGTCCCGCGAGTTTTAAGTAGGTCACGAGGAGCCATGCATTGCAGCACCTTGCCAAGCGTGTGAGGCACCGCATGTATTTAGCTGCGGGAAAAGCAGAGGTCCAACAACTGATTGGTCTCACTTTGGGAACACTTCTGCTAAGTGTTATGACTACGTGCTCGACCGTCAGGCGCGTTAGGGTCTCAGGGGTTCCACGAAGAGTGCGCGAAAGCGCAGACGGTGGCGCGAGGTGTGCGTCATGGTACGGCTACGTGTGGCCCACTGGCCGCACGGGCATAGAGCGCTGAGGGCCGACCAAGGAGGGTGGGTCTTCAAACTGATGTGTTATAAATAAGTCACAATATTTGCAGAAACTATCAGCTGCCTTGATGCAGTGAAGTCACGTAGTTGGTCGGCAGGAAAATCTGAGCGTGCGGCGCGAGACACAACTGAAAATGGGGCGCACCGCAGCTAGCCTGGCTCGGTCTAGAGAAACGTAACTGATGCGAAGACGTCATCAGCTTTGAGAACTTACCTACAATCACACAGTCAAGTTTCTTACAAAACCAAAACTGACATTCTAGTTGAAATTTTAGTCAGGTCAGGTGGTTGCGGCCGCGGAGCCGTGTTTTGTGATAATCTTTTCTTTAGCTAAACTCTGATGAGAGAATAGGCCAGCAGAGCGCTGATTAGATTACGTCCATTGAAATAGCGAGATGGACAACGGCTGCTCTGCACGTCATGCGTCCGAGCTCGAGCGTCCAGCTCGCGGGTATGCACGCAATAAAATCCTGGATCACAACACTGGGACAGTGAGCGGTAGAGTGAGCCAAGCTTATAATTAGCGGGCTCTGCTAAACCTGCAGAAACCCAATTGTGGAGCAAGGGCGCCAGACCACATGCTGTCGAATCGCGGCGTAAAGGTCAACAAACCATTTTCATCGGACATCAATTAACGAATATAATAAGGCAGAACTGACCCAAAATATGAGCACTTGAAACAAAACAATCCATGGACCACGGCCGAGTAATGGGTAAATGGTAATATGTAATTTATGACCTATACAGCAGGCCCAGCCACCAGGTGTCCATCAGACGCTTTGGCTTCATCTTTTACAGGTGAGCATTCGTGTTATTACATCTTTTATATAAAATCTAGATTATACAAACTCAGTAAATTTGGTCAAATTAAATGTCATAATCTATTATATTTTTGATTTTGTAGCTAATAGCAGATCGAGTACCACCGATGCAGGAAAGAGTAACACTTATGTATAATTAGCAAAATTGGGGTCAAGCACTTTTAAAATAAGCGTCAGAACAAATCTCATTACAAATGAGCACTTTAACCTTTGCTTCCTGAACCCGCCCTTCCGCAAAGTCACATATACAAGCAGTGATCTGCATCGAGTCACACATGTCTGGAGGACTAGGGTCTTTCGCGGGATCTGTGCAGCCGTCACGAGGGACAAAACAAAAAGCTCAATAAATCGCCCTGACATGTGAGCGTGCAACACATCAATACAGACATAGCATACAAGGTCACCAAGTTACCATACGCACGTCGGTCCACACCCATCACAATGCTGTGCGCAGGGCGCGCATCGAAATGGGATATACGTTTTGAGTTCTGGTGACGGTGATCTTCGGAGCTGGCTGACGGCCAGAGAGCGAACAGGAGTGATCTAGGACTGCATATGAGCTGTGAGCCGAGAGATGCGGTGCTGCAGACACTTAGTGTTCCGCGGGGCACCTGAGCACCTAGAGCTACGAATGTGACTAGGCGCGAGGGTGGAACGCAACTGAACACGAAATAACAAGACAGTGTAAACATAGCAAAAACAAACCACGCGAGGTGAACAAGCTCAATGTATAGTGTAAATATAAATCGCTGCCGAGAGTGAAGCTAGATGGCCAATTTATTATTAATCAGGCGCTGATCCGAAGAATGTTTCTGGATTTTACGATTCCGGGCTGGGATGAGGTGACGAGTCACATTTGAGATCCCTCCGACATGGCCGATGAGACAGGCGCTGCGGCGATTTGTCACGGCTCGCGTGGGATCCCTCGTATCACCCTTTCCCAGGGAGAGAGCCATAGATAGGGAGGCGAGAGTAAGTGAAAGCGAGGTGTTAACAAGCGTAGCGTAGAATGTTTAGCGAGGCTGAGTGGAGGGACTGTGAGCTCAGTGTCAGAAGCAGGTAGCTCTACGGAGCAGAGGCACAAGCCGAGCTGATCCAGTAAACAAAAACATCTTGTGAGTGATGGCCAAGAGCGCAGGTGAATTATTCATTTTGGTTTTAATGTTTGAGTCTGAAAGGTCAAGTAGTGGGTCTCAGAGTCCGCGGAGCTGGTTACAACAAGCTCCACGCCTGCAAGCGCTTTGTTTCCTAATAGTCTGGAGGACTTTGCGTTTAAGTGGGAGTGTGATTTTGTGTGTGTGTGCTGGTGTGTGATGTGTGTAGAGTTGTGTTTTTATCCCCCCTGTATTGACAAGCAGTCCGAGAGATTACTAGCATCGACATTGTTTCAGGTCGCTGATGACTCACCTGAGTAGCTGCATGGGAGTGTAAATCGCGATGATGCGCGGAGAACAGGAAGATCCGGGAACGTTCCAAACTAGACGAGTTTTGTGAGGTGGATTGGTGATATGCGAGCGCGATTTGCGTGCCTTTGTGGATAGTTGCAACTATAGTGGGAATTACACAAAACACTCATTGAGAGGGGTCTCGAGCTCTCTCAAGATAGAGCTCACACACCCGCGCAGAGACGCAAGCATCCTGACGACGAGCACTTGGTGTCACTTCTTTTGTTATGTGAGCGACAGATCAAATGCGCGGGGGGAGTCCTGTGGTATGGGTGAGTCAAAAGGAGCCATGTTCTCTTGGTGGCCGAGCGGCGGCAGGTGATTCCGACGGCAGGGGAGTTGCTACATGTGGGACGCATATGACAACACGCGCGGCCCACGCGCACCTGACACACACACACACGCGCACACATCACAACACTAGAGGCCTAGGTGATATGCAAGACCTCGCTGATGATTGAGTATATTGACGAGATGAAAGGGAAGGAGACCGGGGGTTTAAACAATTGTCACCTAGGAAACCGCACAACTATCGCAGGAACGGGCCGATTCGCATGGCAAGAGTGAGGATTTTTCTCTCTATTCCTCATGTATTATAGTACTCTGCGTCAGCCTGTGGTTGCACGATTAGCAACTTTAGAGCTCCACGATCTTTCCATTAACATAGTATGCGCTCCTGAGTGACAAGTAGTACATCCTATGCGTCGAGCTGGCGGGTTCGAGGGGAGGGGGCCGCCCAGAGCCCCGAGCGCGCCGACACATTTCCTCCTCCTGTTTGTGTGTTCCCCTCGGGCAGTGAGTGTCGTCGAACAGTGAGACGCAGCCGCTGCGCGTTAGACGAGCGGCTCTCCAGGCGACGTTCTGCCGTCCGCCACCGCTCGGGGGTCGCCATCTGTCTGCGATCCCTCTCGGGGTCGACTCTGGTCTCGGTCTGCTCTGGTCAGCGGGTGGCGGGGAGGGGGGGGGGGGGGGCAGCTTCCGTCAGGCCCTTCACGGGAGGCTCGCAGGGCGCAGAAATGTGGCAGCCGAGCACCGCCGTGAGCACGGCGGGACTGTGAGGTTGAGCGAGAGAAAACCGGAGGAGAGCTCGTTAGATTCGACGTCGAGCAACGCTGACTATAAACCGACGCAACGCGACTGTGCAGATGCACACCCCACAACGCCCCCCACAACACGGCCCGCCCAGCGACCCCTCTAATGCTTCTCGTCGGACATAGTTGCTCCGTGTCCTCTGCCTTGGTAGCTCTTTTCTAGTTTCTTGTTCTTGAGATTGCCCGTGAGCGTGGTCAACTTTGTCCACTCTTTTCCATTTCCTCCTCCCTCTCTGGGACTCTTCCTCTATCATTCCATCTCATTTTCAACACACAAACACACACATCAGCACACATGCACACAGCACCTTCTATTTTAGTGTAGGTGCAGCCCTCACTGTGGTTAAGATTTCAGTCATTGTGTGACGAACTGCTCAGCTGTTGACGACAAAAGAACTAAGACAAATGAGTGACCCGCACTCGCAGCCACCAGGAGTGAAGTCATAATAGGCGCGCAGACCGATGAACCTGAACGCGCATTGGTTAGTACAGGATTGGTCTCACGATGCATGTGTGGAGTTTGGTATATTTGTGGTATTCTGTGTTGAGGTGGTGTGCGACATAATTCTTGGCTGTGATCACGCGATTGTAACGCAAAAACAGGGTCGACGCTTTATGTGGTCTGCAGTAATTTGAGATTTTTTACCTGTGATGGATAGCACCGAGGAGGACCGCAGGGGCTAGGATCAAATTAGACATTAACGCGATCATGGGGCATTGATCCTGCCCGAGGTTGGACGTTAGGAGAACGATGAGATTAGTGTGTGGCAATTGGCGATTGAGCATAGTGGACTGGTAATCTGGTTGTGTCTTGATAAACAGCTATGCACGAGTTGGATTTGTATTTACCATCAGCGGAAGTTGGGTTTATAGCCGCTGAGCGAGAATTACCCTGAGTGCGCAGCACCCGGCAGAGAAACAGAGCACTCGCGTAGAACTCAACAGCGTAGCTGCGCATGCCCATACCGATGTTTTGTGTTTTGGGCATCAGCGCAGTATTGAGAGGAGCCGGACGCTATGAGGTGCTCAACAAGCGTGAACGGGATGAGGTGCGGAGGTTATGAAGACTAAGGTGACGAATGCAGTCAGAGGAACGCATGAGAGTTTTAGTAGCAGCGAACACAATATAGCCTCACACGAAAGATAGCGCTGTGTCCGGTGTAAGAAGGAGAAAAGGCGCGACAGGATTTTTGACTTCGACGTGTATACAGGACACAGTGGGAGTGTAGCCAGAGCGAGAGAACAGGCATAGCCTCTGAAGTAGCAGGCAGAGACGCCAACTGCACAGCGATGCACTCCAGAATGTGGGAAGTGGGACAGAAGGGATGGTCGGTCGTCACAAATGATCCAGGTGTATTGTGATGCGATCTAGAGCGTCCGAAGCAGGGGTCAGAAGTTGGTAAACAGTCAAGACTGTCTCATTAATGCCGGGTTTGCTGGGTTATTTTCACGAGTACGAATATGATCCTTATACAAGGTATGAGAATCAGAGTAGTGGACGTGGACTCACTCCCGTCCTTCGACTGAGTGGAGGAGGCGCGCTAAGCACATGGGACCAACGGATGGTGTGTACCCTAGGTAGTACACCGATCCAGGCGGAGCGTGCCACGGAATAGGTACGCGTGGGTATGAAGAAACTATTAAGATCATGCGAGGACTGTATGCGTGGGGGGGGTGGCGGGGGCGTGTGTAGAGGAGGGGTGTGTGTGTGAGAGTGAGGGGTGTGGGGGTGGGGGTGTGGGGGGGTGTGGGGTGTGGGGGGGGGTGGGGGGTGGGGTGTGGTGGGGTGGGGGGGGGTGGGGGGTGGGGGGGGGTGGGGGTGGGGGGGGTGGGGGTGGGGGGGGGGTGGGGGTGGTGTGTGTGGGGGGGTGGGGGGGGGGTGGGTGGGTGGGGGGGTGGGGGGGGGTGTGGGGGGGGGGTGGGGGGGGGGTGGGGGGGTGGGGGGGTGGGGGGGGTGGGGTGGGGGTGGGGTGGGGGGGGGTGGGGGGTGTGGGGGGTGGGGTGGGTAGGGGTGTGGGCTGAGTGTATATGTGGGGTTGTTGTGGGGTCGTGAGGAGTGTTGGTGGGTAGTGGTGGTTTGAGGTGTGTCGTCGGTGGTGAGGTTGTGTTGCGGAGTCTGTTTTTGTGGCGTTATTGTTGAAGGTGGCGTGCTGTGTGCGTGGAGATGTTATTGGCCTGCGGTATGGTGTTTTCGCGATTAGAGTGTTAATGTTGGATGAACTGAGGTTATGGATGAAGATTCAGGATCGGTGGTGAACTGTTGTTGTTGGGACGTGGGGTTGTGAGTGCGGTGGGAGTCGCTGGTGAGTGATAGTGTGTGCGATGGTAGGGTGGGAGTTGGTTGTGTTGTGTGGCTGGTTTGTTGAGTTCTGTGTAACGTCTTATTGGTCGTTGTTCATTTGTTGTAGGGTGAAGGGATTAGGTTTGGAGCGGTGTAGGTTTGTTTGTGGTGTTGATTTTATTTTTTCGGGTTTTTTAAGTGGAGGTGTGAGAGTGTTGTTTGGAGTGATGTGGTTGAATCTTGTATTGTAGATTTATTTGGTATAATGTAGTCGCTTGTGTTGATATTTGTGTTTTGTTGGGTTAGCTTGTGATGGCTGACTGGGAAGGGTTTTAAGGTGGGTCTGTTTGTGTTTGTAGCATGGAAGTGTTGTTTTGTTGTTCTTTTTTGGTTTGTGTATTTTTATGATGTAAGAAGTGGTGCATTGTTGAACGTTTGTGTTGGATTTTTGGGTTTTGTTGTTTTTCTTGTTGTTTGTTTGAGTTTAGGTTATGGTTTGTATGGTTGCGATTGCTTAGTCCTTGTCTTTGTAGTTGGTTGTTGAGGTTGGTTTGTGTTTGTGGGTTTGTTTGTTGTTTTTGTGATTGTTGTTCTTGGGTGTAGCTTGTTTTGTTGCGTGTTGGATGTTTTGTTGTGTATGGTAAAGCTCGGTCTTTGGTAGGGGAGTTTTATTCGTGTGTTTACGTCTAGCAGTGTTTCTTAGGGGTTAGGGGTTTGGTTTTGGTGTGGGTGGCTTTGGTTTTTGGTGGTGTGAAGAGTGGTTTTGGTGGAGGTTGGTGTTGTGTTGTGATGTTGTTTTGGTTGAGTGTTGACATTGTGTTTTGTGTGATTGGGCCGGCAAGGGAATGTGTGGGTGTGTGTTGGTGGTGTTGTGGTTTGGTGGTAGATGAAGTCGGTTTTGTTGTTTTTGGTATTTCTGGGTCTCCTATGTGTGTGGAATAGTTTTTGGGTGGTTGCTGGGAAGTGGGTGATGGGGGTGATCTGTTCAGGTGGGGGGTGGGTGGGTGGGGAGTTTAGGAAAGGGGAGCTGGAGGTGTTGGTTTTACGGGTTGAGTTGGTGTATGGTTGTGAGTGGAGTTGGTGCGTTTGGTGGTGATAAGGGCGGTGTGGTGTGTTTTGGATGGTTGAGGTGTGTGTGTTGTGGATGTCGTGCGGTGCGTCAGGTATGTGTTGTGGGAAGGTGAAGGTGCTGTTGTTGTGCGCAGTGATATGTATTTTGAGTTGTTTGTTTGTAGTGCGTGTGTGTGTGAGGTGGTGGAGGTGGCTTGGTGGGTGGCGAGGTGGTGTGTGTTGTTAAGATTAGGTATGTGTGAAGGAGTTCTGATTGTCGGGCGAAGGTTAGCTACGGTGTTGTGTGGTGTGCGGGTCGTGGAGGTTTGCGCTTGCTTGATGGTGCTGTGGTTTTGGTTAGTTGGTGGTGAGGTGTAGTGTGTTTTGTTTTGTGCGTATGGGAGATGTGTGTATGTGTAGACGTGTGGTGGGTTGATGGGGATGTGATGGTGGATGAGCGTGGTGGCTGTGTGAGGTTGGTGTAGTGGGATCGTACGGATTTTGGTTGGTGTGGTGTGCGGTGTGGTGTGGTGTTGTGAGTGTCGCTTTGCAGGTGTGTATGTTTGTAGTGGTCGCGGGTTGTGTGTTGGTCGTGTAGCTGTGGTCTTGAGTGTGTTTCGGTAATGTTGTTATATTTTAGGTTTCTTTTGTAAGTATTTGTTGCAAGATTTGACTTGATATTTTATTTATTTGGTTTGTGTTTTATTTGTGATGTCGTTTTTATGTTTCTATTTTTGATATGAGTGTTTTTTGGTGAAATAATTCGTACATTTTTTGTGTTGGAGATTGATTACTTATTTATTGTGTATTGTTATTGTGTACCTTTGAGTTTTGTATGTTATGTATTGCTTTGTTGTCGTGATTTCTATTATATCTTTTACTGTTTGTAATGTTGCTTTTGAACATATGTATGTGAGTTGGTGTTGTTTGTGTTGTATGTTTTTGTTTTTTTGTTTTTTTTGTGTTGATTTTTTTTTGTGTATTTTTTTTGTGTTTTTGTTTTGTTTTTGTTTTTTGTTTTTTGTTGTTTGGTTTTGGTTTTTTTTTGATTTGTTTTTTTGTTTTGGTGTGTTTTTGTTTTTTTGTTTTTATTTTTTTTTGTGTTGTTTATTTTTTGTGTGTTTTGTTTTTTTTGTGTATGTGTGTGTTTTTTTGTTTTTTTTTTATTTTTTTTTGTGTGTTTTTTTTTGTTTTGTGTGTGTTTTTTTTTGTTTTGTGTTTTGTGTTTTATTTTTTTGTATGTGTGTGTGTTTTTTTTGTGTTTTTTTTTGTGTGTTTTTATGTGTGTTTTTTTTTGTGTTTTATTGTATGTTTTTGTCTTGTTTTTGTGTGTGTGTTTGTGTTTGTTTTTTTTGTTTGTGTTTTTTTTATTTGTTTTTTTTGTGTTTTTTGTGTTTTTTTGTGTTGTTTTTTTTGTTTTGTTTTTTTTGTGGTTTTGTGTTTTTGTTTTGTTTTTTTTATGTTGTTTTTTTTGTAGTTTTGTTTTTTATTGTGTGTATTTGTTTGTTGGTTATTTGTTTTGTTGTATTTTGTTTTTTGTTTTGTTTTTTGATTTTTTGTGTGTTTTTTTTGATTTTTGTTTTGTTGTTTGTTTGTTGTTTTTATTTGTTTTTTGTGTGTTTTGTTGTTTGTGATTTTTATATGTTTTGTTTATTGTTTTTTATGTTTTTATTTTTTGTGGTGATTTGTGTGTTTGTGTTTTATGTGTTTGTTGTGGGTGTTTTTGTTTTTTATTTTAGTTTTTTGTATTTTTCATTTTGTTAGTGTTTATGTTGTGGTTTGTATTTGTGTGTGTGTGTGATATTTTTAGTTATTGTGTTTTGATGTTTATGTATGTTTGTATTTTGTTTTATATTTATTATATTTTGTATATTTAGTTTAGATGTGTTGTTATGTTATGAGATTTGTATATTTGATTGTTTTTGTTGATTTTTGTTATGTAGATTGTTGTTTGTGTTTGTCTGGTAGGTTTGTGATGTTTGTTGTGGTGTGTTTGTTTTTGTGTGGTTGTTTGTGTTTTTTATTTTGTGTTGTGTGTGTGTTGGGTTTTGAAGGATGTGGTTTTGGTTTTGTTGGGGTGGTGGGTGTGATGTGTGGTCTATGGTGGTGGTCTTTGTTGTAGGTGTTTGTTGGTGTGGTGTGAGTTTGTGGGGTTTTTAGTGGTGTTGGTTTTTTGGTTTGTGATGTTGGGTGTTGGGTGGTGGGTTGGTTAGTATGGTGGGTGGGTGTGATCTGTGTTTAGTGGGTGTTTTGTGGTTCTTTGGTTGTTGTTTTGATCTGTTGTTGTTTATTGTTGTTTGTTGTTGGATTGATTTTGTTTTTATGTGTTGTGTTGTTGTTTATGTTTTTGAGTGGTGTTTTTGTGTGGTGGTTTTTGTTTTTTTGTATTGTATTTAGTGGTTTGTTTGAGTTGTGATTTGGTATGTGTGTTGTTTTTTTGTTTGATGTTGTGTTGTTGTTTTTTCTGTTGTTGTTTTGTGGTGTTATTGTTGTTGATGATTTTTTGTATTGTGTGTGTGTAGTGTTTTTTTTGTTTTGTTTTTTGTTTTTGGTGATTGTTTTTGTTTGTTTTTTGTGTTTTTTTGATTTTTTTTGGTATGTTGTTTATGTTTTGTTGTTTTTTTTGTTTTTGTTATTTATTTGTGTGTCGTATTGTTTTATTTGGGGTTTTTTGTGGACTTTTGGTGGTGTTGGTTTTTGTATGTTGTTTTTTTTGTGATTTGGGTTGGGTTTTTGCGGATTGTGTTTAGTCTATTTGGGTTGGTGTTTTTTGTTGTTTGTGTTGTTTTGGGTTTGGTTTTGTTTGTGTTTTGGTTTTGTGTGTGTGTTGATGTGTTGTGTGTTTTTTTGATTTATTGTTTTTGTTGTGTTTGTAGTGTATGTTTGTTTGTGTTGTTTTTGTGTTGTTTTGTTTTTGTATGTTTGTTTTTTGGGTTTATGTGTTGTTTTTGTTGTTTTCTTTTTCTTTTTGTTTTTGTGTGGTGTGTGTTTTGTCGGTCTATATATGTATTGTTTGTGTTTTGTTTTGTGTTTTTGTGTTTTGTTTTGTTTTGTTTTCTGGTTTTTTTTTTTTTTTGTTTTATTTTTTTTTTTGTTTTTGTTTTTTTTTTTTTTTTTTGTTGTTTTTGTTTGATTTTTGGGTTTTTTTTTTTTTTTTTGTTTTTTTTTTTTTGGTTTTTTTATTTTTTGTTTTTTTTTTTGTTATTTTTGTTGTTTTTTTTTTTGTTTTTTTTTTTTTTTTATTTATTTTTTGTTTTGTTTTGTTTTTGTTTTTTTTTTTTTTTGTTTTTGTTTTTTTTTTTTTTTATTTGTTTTTTTTTTGTTTGTGTGTTTATGTGATTTTTTTTTTTGTTTGTTTTTTTTTTTTTTTGGTTTTTTTTTTTTTTTTGTTTGTGGTTTTTTTTGTTTGTTTTAGGAATTTAGTCTATGGTTAAATTTGTTTGCAGTTTTAGAATTGTGCATTTTTTTTTGACTTTTTATTATTTTGTTGTTTTTTAGTTATTTAATTTATTAGGTTGGGTTTGTTGCTTGACTTTTTTTTTTTGGTGTGAGTGTTATGGTATGTGAAGCTTGGTATGGATGTTATTTTTTGTAGTTATTTATAAGAAGTTTGGATGAGAGTGTTTGTGGTTGGGTGTGTGTTGTGAGTGGAGATTAGTGTAGTTGTTCTTGGTTTTTTTTATTAGCCTAGACGGTGTGTGTTGGTGGTGTGTTTTGAGTGGAGTTTTCGTAAAACTTATAGTTTGATTTGAGGTTTATTATCAAGTGATGTATAGGTCGTGTTTGTAAAGTGTGTTGGTGGATTTTTGGTGAATTTTTGGTTTGGTTGTGTTGGTGGTGGGTTGGTGGTACGTGGGGTTGTTTAAAGCACTTTTTTGCTCTTTTTTAGTTTTCTTTTGTTTGTTGTCTTCTTTGATGTCTAACTTGTTGTTGTTTCATATTAATTCTAATTTCTTTTTTCGTTTTTTGTTGTGTTTTGCTTGCTTCAGGTTTTTTTGTGTATTATTGGTCTTTTTTTAGATGAAGTTTTAATGCTTTTTATAGGTTTTTTGTTATGTTTTTGAACATGTTTCATCTTTGGTTCGTGTTTATTTTACTTTTGTTGTTGTTGTTCCGTTATTTTGAGTTAGTTCATTTTGGTTCAAGCGCATTTGGAGATTTTTGTTGATTATGTTTTATTTGACGTTCTGCTAATAACATTAGTTCCCAGGTTTTCGTGTTCTGGTCTTTTGTGTATTTCGATTTGTTTTTTTCTTGATTATTTTTTCTTGATTTATCCGTTTTTCGTTTGTTGTGTGTAGCGGGCGAATCTATTTTGCGTTGGTGTCCTTTATGTTTGTATGATGCTAGTCGTTTTGAGTGATACTGTTTGCTTTTTTTTTAGTTGTTTTAGTTTGTCTGGTTTTTTATTGGTTCGTAACCATTGGCTTCTTTCATATTTGGTTACGTGTGTACTCGTATTAATTCATGTTTATTACTCTTTTCTGGAATTACTTTATTGTTTATTCTTTGTTAATTATTTTTTGTTTTCCTTTGTCAGTTTTGTTTCTTAAGATTTTTTACTGGATTGTTTTATGATGTTAATTTTTTTTTGGAGTTTTTCAATTTTATTAGTTAGAGAGTGTTTAATGTTTATTAGTACCTGTGTTTTTGAGCTATAATTTCTTTTAGTTTGTTTCGTTTAAGTTAAGGTTGAGTTTCGATAGTTCCTTTTCTTTTCTACTCCGGTTCGTTTTATTATTTATAATTTTTATGTTTATAGTTTGTTTTTTTATATGTTTTGGAGGCCTCTTTTAACATTATTTTTGGTTTATCCTTTGACCGTTTTTATTTCTTTCATTTTTCTGGATTCCTATTATGTGCGAGATCGGGGTGTGTTGGGCGGGGGATTTGGTAGTGTCGATGAGGTTGGAGGGTGATTTAGTGTATTTTTTCAAGGAGGTGTTGGGGGGTGGGTGTGTGGCGGGTCGTCAGAGGCGGAACAGTGTGGTGGGGTGAGGATGTGGTGTGAGGCAGGGTGTAAGTGTGGTGTGGGGAGAGTGCGGTGTGGTTTGGTGGGGCGGGTTACCGGTAGTTGGTGATGGTTGTCGGGGGTGGGATAGGGAGGAACAATGTGGGGTGGTGGGGGTGGTGGTGTGTGTGGGGGTGGTGGTGTGGCGGAGGGGGTGTGATTAGTTACAGTTGTGTCTTGGTTTTGTTAGTGTGTAGGTGGTTCTGTTCAAGTGTCGAGCTGTTTAGCTTTTAGGGTATTGATGTGGTTGGGCCATTTGTTGTTGGGTTAGGTGTGGAGTTGTTGTGGTTATAGCTGTGTAGTGGGTGTTTCCTTGTGTTTGATATTGTTTGAGTGTGGTGTGGGTTGAGTGTATGAATTTGTAGTGTTTTTGGGTTGGCTTGTTTTGTGGTATGTGCAGGGTGTGTGGAGAGTGTTTGACTGGGAGTGTGGTGGTGAGGATAGTGGGTTGTGGGTGCACGGGGTGTGATGAAGGTGGGGTGATAGGTGGGAGGTCGTGGGAAGGAAATGTTGTAGTTAGTTGTTGTTTTTTGTTGTCTTCTATGAATTAACATTCGGTGGGGTATTGTTTGTTGTGCTGATGTAATGGCTGATTTTGTTGTATTTTGTGTGTTTGTTTAGTTTTGAGTTGTTTTGAATTTGGATTCGTGGTGGTATTGTTTGTGGGTGGTTTGTTTGCGTTTTTAATGATTCCTATTGTTGTTGAATTGTTTATTGATAGATAGTTATGGTTTGTTGTGGATTTGCTGAACTTGTATGTTTTTGATTTGCAAATGATTCCTTCATTTTTTTTTTTAAGTTTTGTCTCTATGGTTGTTTTTTTCGTCGGTAGTTTTTTTTTGTAAGTCTCTTTTTGTATTATTATGTATAGTTTTGATCTTTGTTGATTTTATAGTTTTTGATAGTATATTTTTTGGTGCTATTTTGAAGTGCTGTGGTGTGGGCGTGTGTGTTTTGGGTGAGTTTGTTTTAGGTGTGTGTGTGGAGGGATTTGTGTGTTGGGTATGTGTGATGGTTGATGTTGTGGGTGGGTGTGTTACAGGTGTATTTTTTTGTTTGTGGTTTTTAGGAGTGTTGGGTGGTGGTGATTGTGACGAGAGGTTGTAGGATGGTGTGGGGTTGGAGTGTTGGAGGGTGATGGATGGTAGGTAGTTGAATGTGGGAGTGTGTGTTAATTGGTTCGATTGTGTTGGTAGGAGCGTGGTAAGTTTTGTTTAGTTTTTTTGGGGCTGGTTAATTTTTGTATGTGGGTATAGTGGATCAGTTTGGGGGATTTGTATGTGTGATTGATTTACTTTGGCTTTGCGTTTGTAGTGGTGTGTGTTTTTCGGGTGGTTGTTGAGATGAGGTGTTGAGGACTGTTCTGGATTATACTGGCCGTTTTTTTCTTGGTAGTATAGTGGTGTTGTGTGGGGGGTTGAATTTGGTATTGGTGCGGGGGTATTGTAAATTGGTGCTGTGGGAGGGGGGTGGTGGTGGTGGGCGTGTGTTTGGCTGTTTGTGATTTGTGAGGGAGTTGTGTGTGGTTGGGGTTTACATGGAAGCGGGGAACGTTATTTTTGGGATGTGGTGGGGTAGGGGTGGTGCGATGATGTATCTGAGTTGCTGGGGGTTGGGATAGTTGGGTGCGGGGGGGAGGGGAGTGTGTGGAGAGGGGTCGGTAGGATGGTTGGCAGGGAGTGGTGGCTAAGGAGCGGGAGAGGGTGGTTATGGTGTGGTGGTGGAAGGGGGATGGGTCTTTTTGGTCTGTTGGCAGGTTGGAGAGTGAGTTTGCGGGACGGGTGTGCTGGACGTGGTTGTATGGTATTTTCCGGAACCTTAAATTTCTCTTATGTATTTTATGGAGAAATTTGCAACTTTATTACTTTTTAGTTTTTTGTGGGTTTATTTGTTTGTTGGTGTTATTTATGTGTTTTTTAGGGTCTGAGTAGTTGGTAATTTTTAGGGTTGTGTGTTTTTATTGGTTGTACTATATGGGTTTTGTGGGTTTTCTGGGGGTGACCATGTTGATGCGGTGTTGATTGGTTTTGTCTTTCAGGTTTTTTGGTATGAGTTTGTGTTAAGGTCGCGATTGCTTGGTTGCGCTAATAAGTTCGTATGTGATTTGTGTGAGTTTGGTTGAATGTAACCTGTATATTGTTTTTTTGTTGGGTATACTGTTAGATTAATAGCTTTTTGCTGGTGTTTAGGGTGCGTTTTTGAGTGGTTAGGTGGTCTTTTTCGAGTTTGTGTGATTCTTCTTGTTTTGTTACATTTAATCGTGGTGTGTTTTTAGTTGTTGTGTGTAAAGTTTTCAGACTTTTTACTTTGTATTATTTGTGTCGGTTTGTTTTTTTTCTGTTTGCGGTATGATTGATAGACGTCGTTATTGATTTTATCGTTTTAATATTTTTGTCTTTTATGTAGTATGTGGGCTTTTATTTTTTTTTATTTTGGACATTGGTAAGTGTGTGATTGTTCTTTTTTAATGTTGTTTTTTCTTTTTTTTTTTTTTGTGGTTTTTTGTTTTTTTTTTTGTTCATGTATTTTTTTTATCAAGTAAGTTGGTTACGGTTATATTGAATGGTTTCGTGGTACAGTTTTGGTGTTGCTTGTTGTGGGTGAGTGGGGGGTGATTTTGGGGTTGCTCTGGTGGGTGGTGTTGTGTGTGTCAGGGTGTCTTGAGTGGTAGTTGTGGCGTGGAGTGTTTGTGGTGTTGGTAAGTTTAGAACAGTGGGGGTGCGGGGGTGGGTATGGTGCGTGTATTATGGTGTAGGGACAGTTGGAGGTTGGTGTCGGGTGGTGTTTGTGTTAGGAGTTGGTTTGGTGGGGTGGATGCAATGTTGGTGGGGGCATGGTGTGGATTGTTGGCGTGTTAAGTTTTAGTCGGGGAGGGTGGCTGGGCGGTGAACTTTGCGGTTGGGGACGGGGTGTGGAGAAAGTGTAGGGTGGTTGCCGTTTGAGAGTTTTGTTCTGTTGTGTTTTCTGCTTCTGGTTATGTGTTGTGTTCATTGATTTTGTCTTGTGTGGTGTGGGTTGGTTGGGTGGTGGGTTTCGAGTTTGGGTGGGGTTGGGGTAATGGGGTTGTGCGGGGGGATGGGGGTGGGTGTTGGGTGTTGGCGGTGGAGTGTGGTTGATTAATTGGTGGTAGAGTGTGGGGTGTGTGGGGTTGGGTGTTGGGGGTGGGCGGTGTTATGCGAGGTGGTGGTGAGGGGTTGTTGTCGGAGAGGTTGTGTGTGGGGTATGTGTGGGTGGTTTGTGGGAAGGTGGGTGAGTGGTGAGCTGGGTAGAAGTGTCTGGCGTTTTTTTTGTGTGCGGGTGTGGGCTGAGTGTGGGGTGTATGTGTAAGTGCGGTGGTTCTGTTGGAGGTACTGCGGGTAGAGGTTTGGTGTATTGTGTGTAGGGACATAGGATGGTTTGGTGCTTTGGAGTGTGCCGTTGAGTCAGTGTTGTGGCAGGGTGGTGGGGGGGGCGGGTGGGGGGGGTGGTGGATTGTGGGGAGGAGGGGGGTGGGTGGTAGGGGGGGGGGAATATTGTGTGGGGGTGTGGGTGTGAGATGGGGGGGGGTTTGTGTGGGTTCAGAGTGTGTGGATGATGGAGGGTGGGTGGGTTTGTATATTCTCTTTTCGTGATGTTTTTATTTGAATTCTTGGTCGCATCTTGTCTTTTTTGTGCAGATGCTTGTGGCTTGGTTTTGTATGTGCTTTTTGTATTGAAGGTGGTGTTTGTGCTAGGGACATTTAAGTCGGGAAATTTGGAGTTTTGTTGGAGGGTGTGGATTTGTAGTTTTATTTTTTTGTGAGGTTGTGGTGCGTTGTTTTTTTCGTTGGGTCGGGGAGTGGTGGTAAGCTTGTGATTTTGGATGTGTTTAGTGGTTTTTGTTTGTAGTTGATGTATTTGACTGTGATGTTTTAGTGTTGTATTGTTTTGTTTTGGTTGGGGGTTGTTGCTTTGATGTTTTTTTTCTGCTTTTTGGTGTTAGTTTAATTGTTCGCTAGTTACTTTTTAAGTTTGTAGTGTGTTTTTCTCTGTGTTTTTTTGTGTTTTTTTTTTTATTGTGTTCGTTGACTTGAGGGGGATTCTTGTTTTGGTTGTGCAGTGATATGTGGCGTTTGTATAGAATTTGAGTGTGGTAAATTTGAGAGGTTGGGGTTGTGGTGTGTTGTGTTTTTAGTGTCATGTGTGATCGTAATGTGTGTGTTGGGGGACTTGTGTTGAGGCTGTTTAAGTTGTGTTGGAGTATTTTGTGGTGATGAATTGGTTGGCGTCATCGTTGAGGCGGGGTTGGACCGTAGTTACAGGTGTAGCTGGTTACGTTTGTTGCGTGTTATTTGTGGTTTGTTGTTTGTTTGTGGTTTTGTTGCGTTTGTTTTTGTGTTTTTGTGATTGTTTGACGGCTCTAGGTTGTGTTTGTGAGAAGTATTTGGGTAGTTATTTATTAGGTTTGGTTCCGTGTTTGTTGAGGTTGTGTATTTGGGTGTGTAGGTCTGTGGAAGGGTTGGTGGGTGGGGTGGATGTTAGTGGGTGTCGTGTACGTGTTATTGTGAGGTTTGTGTGGGGTGCGCGTGTGGGTTTGTTGACAGATTTTTTGAATTTGCACGTGGTGGGGGTGTTGGTTGAGTGCATGGGGCTTGGTTATGTGGAGGTGTATTTGTGTTTTGTTGTTTGTTTGTTGTGCTGTGGTGGAGGAATATTTGTTGTTATTATAAGTTTCTTTGTATGTGTTGTCTGGGTTGTGTGTGGTTTTTATTTGTTTTGTTTGATATTTTTCATTGCATTTCGATAATAATTTCTTATTATCTATTTTCATTTGTACTTGTCCCGTTTTTTTGTTTATATTTGGTTTGTTTTCTTTTTTTTTTTTGAATTTTAAAGCAATTAAGCTATCTGGTTGTTTGATTTTTTTTTTTTACATTCTTAAGTTTTTATTTATATAGGGTGGAGTTATTTTTGCGCTTAAATTAGATTTTTTATTATTTTCGGCTTTGTTTTAAATATTTATTTATTATTGTATCTCTAAATTTTTAGTTTTTTACATTATTTATTTCTCTTTTTTCGGTTTTCGTTCTTTTTTTTTGCGTTCTTTTTTTTTTGTTGTTGTTTGTTTGTTCATTCTTTAGCTATGACGTTTTTTTTTTAGAAATTTATTTGAGATTTTTTTCTGTGTTTTTTTTGTATGTGTTGATTGTTCCTGTTGTGTTTTTATTTTTTGTTGTATTTTTTTGTGTTTTTGTTTATTTTTTATGATTTTTTATTTAATGTTTTTTTGTCTTAAGTCTATGTGCATATTTTTTAATGGCGTTTTCGGAATCCATTTCGTGTTTTTGCAGTATCTTATGTTGGTTATATTTAGCCCTTGTGTTTATTTTTTTTTTGACATTTGTTTTGTATGAAGTGTTTGCTTATTTTTTTTGTTTTTCTTTTTTATGGTGGTTTTTTCTTTTGTTTTTTAGACTTGTTCTTTCTATTTATGTTTTGTTTTAGGTTTGTTGTTGGTGTTTCTGTGTGTTATGTGTGTAGGTGTATTATGTGGGTATGGAGGCTGGATTATGTGCTTTGATTGTTTATTTAATAGGTGTTGTTTTTTGACACTGTGTGTAGATTTGTATTTCCGGGCAGATGCTGTTAAGTTGGGCAGTTGTGTAAGTGTGTGTTATGTTTGTGGGTCGTTAGTGTTAACAGTTTTGTCTGTGTTAGTTGTGCGGTATTGTTTTGTTTTTGTTTATTTTTATGGTTTGGGACGTGTCTTTTATATGCGTTTTGGATCCGTGGTAGGGTGTTTGGTGTGTTTTGTGGGTTACTTTGGTTTGTTGGTGGTCGCTGGATTCAGTTAGTGTTTTATGGTTTTTTGTGGGGCGTGGTGTGGGTTAGTTTGTTTTATTCGTGGCTACGTGTGAAATTTTATTTGACTTTGTTTGGTTGTGATGTGGGTGTATTTTTTTTTGTCATTGTATTTTCTGCGGTGAGAGTGTGACCATGCCTCTTATGTGTGGTCTGTCGTCGTGTGTGGGGGCGTAAGGTGTGGGTTTTGTTTGTGGTGTTTTTTATGTGGGAGGGTTATTTTTGGGGTTTTTTTGTGATGAGTTTTGTTTAGTTAGGTGTGTGTTGACTGAGCAGTGGGGAGGTGGTGGGTTGTAGTTGGGTGTCCATGTGGGGGGTTTTGTGGGTGTGTGGTGCGGTTGTGTGGGGGGTTTGTCATGTGGTGTTGTGTATGTGTGCTATTCTTTAGTAGGTGAGTTGTATTGTTCTCGTGGTCGTTTATGGTTTGCATTTTGTGTTTATTTTCTTAAATGCTGTTTTTGTGGGAGGTTGATTGCTTAGGTTGAAGTTTTGTTAATTTATTGTTGTTTTGTTGTTGTGTTTTGGGGAGTGTTGTGTTTGTTTTTTTCTTTTATTTCGGCTAAAATAATGTTTTTTTTTTATTTATGGTAGGTTTCATTGTTTGGGTGCATTTTCTTGTTGTTTGTTTACTTGTTTCTTATATTTTTTTTGTGTTGTGGTGTTTGTGTGTTGAGGTTTATTTTTTTTTGTTATGTTATTTTGTATTTGTTTTTTTGTATTAGGATATTTGAAGAGTTGACTATTGTTGTTCATTTATTTTGCTTTAGATCTTTTAAATTTTGGTAGGGTTCATTTATTGGGTTGGTTTTGTATTTGTTTATTTTAGATTTAAGGTTTTGAGTGATTGTTATTTTTGTTGAAGTGGTTTTGGTATTATTTTGGTTGTTTAAGGTATATATTGTAGTTTGTGTTTGAATGATGTGTGTGAAATAAATTATTTGTGGTTGCGTTTCTTATTGTTAAGTCTTTGGTTAGTGGTGCTTGTGGTTCAGGTGTTTTCGTATTTGGTTGTTTGGAAGTGCTCTGTCTAGGGGTAGCGGTTGGTTTGGGTTGAAGGGTTTCGTGTGGAGTTACGTTTGATAGTTTGTGTTGTAGGTGGTTGGTGAATTATTTGTGTGTTGTTTTTTAGAGGTTGCTTTTGATTGGCTCTCTTGCGAGGGTGTAGGAGCTTAGTTGTGTGTGAGAGCTGATGATCGTTCTTTGGGTGGGGATGTTTATTTTTGCAAGGTGTCGTGTTTTAATTACGGATGGTGTGGTTTGTGTATTGTTGGTACGTCTTTTGTGTGTATGCTAGTGATTGTTTGTATTTATTTTTGTTAACTTATGTTTTGTTAGATGTATGAGGATTTTAGGTGGTGTTTTGAGTGTGTGACGATGTGGTTGTATGCATAGAGCAGTGGTAATGGTTTATTCTGATGGATTTGGAGTCTTTTTTTTTTTATTATGTGTGGGCGAGGTGTGAGTGTTGTGATATTGTTTTTTGTGTGTGGTGTGGGAGGGCAGGATTTGTGGGTACGGTATTGATAGTCTGTTATGTGGTCTGTGCGTTAGGTCGTAGTGGGACCTATTAAGTTTATTTGTTTCTCGGTTACGTGATGTTATTATGGGTTTAGATTTTAGTTTGGTGAGCTATTTTATATGTTGTGTTGAAAGTAGGAGTGTTTGTGGTGAGTGGGTTGGGTGCTGGTGGTGCTTGAGGGGGTGGGTGTGTAGGTAAAGTTGTTTTGTTGAGTGGTGGTGTGGTATTTGTTTTTGTTGTTGATGAGGTTGTAGATACATATTGGATATAAATGTGGAGTTTTATGGGTGTTTATGCTTTTTGCGTTTGTGAGTGGTGTGGTTATGAATGTTTGTTTGGTTTGTTGATAATCATTTTAGTTTTGTTGTTCAGTAGGGTGCTGTTGAAAGCTTGTTGGTGATTGTAACGTTGGTTTCAGTTTGGATATGACTTAGTAGTTAGGATGGTTCTTAGTAGAGTTATTTACGTTTTGTGGTAGTATTTATATGCCGTTTTCTAGACTTGGTTTTTGCTTGGCATTGAGAGTGTGTGTTTGATTAAAATGGGTGTGTTGTTGCTGTATGCGATTTTTGGTTAAATACTTTAGTTAGCATGTGGATTTTGTTGGTGTGATGATTTTTAGTCGTTTTTTTTGTTTTGGTTTTGGTGTTGTGTGTTGATGGTTTGGTATTTGGTGTTGGTGGGGTGGCTGTTGGTGGTTTGGTCTTTTTTTGTAGTGGGTGTGTGTGGAGAGGTTGTGATGGTGTTGTGTAGTGTTATATGTGTTATTTGTTTGTTAGGTCAGGAGGCGTGTGGTTGTCAGTTGCGTGCTTTTTGTGGGTTGGTGTGTCTTAATGTGTTGTGGTGATTAATATTTGTGTTTGTATTTTAATGATGTATATCATATTGTTATTTTCTGTTGTATTGGTGTATTTTAGTGAATGGAGGAGTATTGTTTATATAGAGAGTGTGTAATGTGGTTGGTTGCGTTTTGCTACTTCTTATATGTATTGAGGTGTTGTTACTATGTTTTTTGTGGTAGTTTCCTGTGATCTCTTGTGTTTGTAGTTTTTTGGGTAGGTGTGTTTATGGAGGTTGTAGAGTGTGAGGGGTTAAATTGTGGTTTGTAGGTCGTGGACTGATGTCATTCGTGCCCTATTGGTTTGTTGCCAGTTTAGTTGGTTGTTTGAGGGGTTGTAAGTGCGTGTGTTTATGGGTGTGTGTGAGTTATATATCGTATTTAAGTACTTGTGTGAGTGCTATATATGTTTTCTTTTTGTTGGGTCGAGATGGTGTTTGAATGTTTTTTTTTTTATTGCAGGTGTGTTGTGATTTATCTTGGTTACATGTTATTGGTAGTTGTTATGGTTGAGGGTGGGTTGTGTGTGTGTGGTGTGTATGGTAATTTGTTGTTGTGGTGTGGATGTGTCATGTTTCTGTCGAATTTTAAGTGCGTGTTTGTGAGCTTGTGACTTTTTGGTGGTTTGTGTATTTGGAGTGGTAGCACGTTTTGTTGAATGAAATGTGTTAAAGGAGGGTGGGGTGGGCAAGTGTCTGCGTTTCGTAGATGTTGGCTGGTCGGGGGTGTGCTGTTCTGGGTGTGTGTGGGTGTGTCTGGGGAAAGGTGAGGGTGATGTGGGTATTTTTTTTCATGATATCCATGTAGTCATGGATTGGGTTGTTTTGTGTAATAAGTAGCGCGGGGGTTGCAAATGGTGTTGTGTGTGGTATTTTTTTTGCCGATGTACTTTTATTTGTGTGAGAGTTGGGTACTTGGTGCTGTGAGTGTTGAACGGTTGTTCGTGGTTTGGATTTTGTTTTATTTAGTGTAGGCGATTCCATTGTGTTTTTTGTTATTTGATGATGTAAGGGAGTGGTTGTTTATGTTAATGTTGTTTTTCAAATCTTTAGCTTTCTCTGGTGTTCAGTAGTTTTTTTGTTCTGTTGTATTCCGGTGAATGTATTGTGGTTTTTGTGTTAGTAGTGAAGGTTTCTTGTGGATGGTTCAATAGTGTTCTTGGATTCAGTCTTAGGTTTTCTAAGAGGGTAGATATTGTTATTGATTATTCGTCTATTGTTTCTGTTTCGCTTTTTTTGCAGATATTTTTTTTGTATTTGTTTCGATGATTTAAGTTATATTCTACATACATTGGTTGAGTTTACTATTATGTACTTTTTTTTCTTTTTCTTTGTTGTATATTTTATATTCGTGGTTTATTTCTAATTTTTTTATCGTTATAACTTTTGTTTCTTGTGTTTATATGTTTTTTGCTTTGTTTTTTGTTTGTTTTATTTATATTTGCGATTTTTGTTTAATTTTTTTTTGTAGAGTATTTTTTACATGTTTTATAGGTTGTTTTGGAGTATTTTATTGTGGGTATTATGCTTGCTTGGTTTTGTTTTTTTTGGTAAATTGTTTATTTTTTTGGTCGTTTATTTTTTATTGCTTTCACTTGTCATTTTCTGTTTGCGTATTGATATGTGATCGTTCTATGTTGCATTGTTGTTTGATAATTGATATTAATTTGTATTAGTTTGCTTATTAGTTTTTTGTTTGCTTGTGTTGTTTTTATTTGGTGTGTCAGTGTTTTCTTTTTTTTTAGCGTTGTTGTCATTAGCTGTTAATTGGTGATTTTTCCATGTGTGTCAGTGTTTTTTATATATGGTGGATTGCTGTGTGGGTTGTTTTTTTTTATTTGTTTGTTTGTGGACAATTTATGCTGTGTATTGTTAATTAGTTTTTTTCGTTCTTTTTTTTTTTTTTGTTTTATATTTTTTTCGACAAATGTATAGTTTACTTTATTTTAGTTTGTATTTTCATATGTCTTAGGACTTGTGATTCTAGGTTATTCGATTTATTAGTTTTGTGTGTTCTTCTTAATTTTAGTTTATTCCTTTATTTTTTTTTTCATGTTGGTTGGTCCTAAGGATTGTTAATAGTGAAACTTTATTTATTTGTTTTAATTGTTTTGTTTTGAGTTTTAAACTTTTGTTTTTTTTTTGGTTTTTGTTTATTTCTGTTAACCATTATAGTATCTTTTTATGATAGTAAACCAACTATTTGTTCACGTTTTGTTTTTATTGTGTTTTGATAATATTGTTTGTTAATATATTTTACGATTGTTTTCACTTGGTTTTTCTTAAAGTTACATTATATATTTGTTTTTTTTATCAGCTTTATTTTTCTTTTTCTCCTATTTTTTAATTTTATTATTTAACTTCTTGGTTTTTAGTTCTTTATTTTTTTTGTACATACTATAAGCTTTTTACTTTATGTTTTTCAGGTTATTAGTTCTTGTAGTTATATTTTTTTTTTTTGTTCTCTTTATGTTTTTTGTGTTTTCTTTTTCTTTTTTTATATTTTTTCTATATTATATAATTTAGTATTAATTTGGGTTTGTTTTACCGGCTGCGTCATTTTTTTTCAGTTTATTGGTTTGATAAAACTTAATTTTTTTTTTAGTATGTGGTTTTTGGTTTATGTGTCGGGTTGCTTTGGTTTGTTTGTGTTTTGTGATCGAGTTTTTCTAATTTGTTGCCTTGGTTGTAGGTTGTCTGTGACTATTTAAGGTGTTGTTAATTGGCATGGTGTGTGGTGTGTGGAGGAATGTTTGTTTTATTGTGCCGTTTGTAGTGTACTTTTTAATAGAGTTGTTTTGTTGATGTGTTGTTTTGTGTTGTTCTAATTGTGGCATTATGGTGTTTGAGTGCTTTTTGTTTGATTCTTGAAATTTATTATAATTTTGTGTGGGAAATAAAGGTTTTTGATTTTTTGTGTTTTAATCTTTTGGTGGGGTTTATGCACTTGTTTTTTACGTGAGTGGTGTTGTTCTTTTGATTAGTGTGTCATTTTAGGTTTTTTACGTTCTGCTTTTGGTTTTTTTTGTGTGTTTCTAGTTTTGTTTTTGTGGGTATGTTTCTATTTGTTCGCAGTTGTGTGCTGGGGATTTTTATTTATTTATTGTGTGTTAGTCTTGATTACGATAAATTTTTACGTCTTTGTTTTGTTTTTATTAATTGTTTTTCTTGTTGGTTGGTTTATTATTGTTTTTTCTTTTTGTTCTGTATTTGTATCATTTTTTGGTTGAGGGAGTATTGTTCCTTGGTTTCTTTTTTAAATTGTGAGTTTGGTTCTAATTTGAATTGTGTATATTTCTTTTCTGATTTTTATTTTCATTTTGTTTGATTATTGATCTATTTTTTTTGTAGTTATGTTTGTTTTCTGAGTTTTGTTTTATCGTTTTTGTTATGAGTCGGCAGGGTTGTAATGATTTTGTTAGTTTTTTGTTTCCTGTTGTTGATTATGTTCATTGATGTGTTTAATGAAGTTATTTTAGTGTTTCTGTATTACTATTACGCTCTTTTGTTGTTTTGTGTTCTTGTAGATGTTTTAGGTAGTGTTGTAAATTTGTTTATTATATTTCTGTTTGATTTCTTTTCGTTAAGATGAGCCGTGTTTTTTCACTTTTTGTGTTTTGTTTTATGAAGCTAGTTGACGTTTTATGACATTGTTTTTTCTTGTTGTATTTTATTTGGCTGTCTTTTGTTTTATTGTGTTTTTGGTTGTAGTTAATTGTTTTTTCTAGGTTTTGCATGTTTATTGTGTGTTTGATTTTTTTGGTTTTGCTTTGGATTTTTTTTTGATGTATAATTGATTAATCCATGTTTTTTTGTTAGGTTTTTGATTATTATTATTGGTACTGGTGAAATATATTAATTGTTTTTACGAAGTACGATAGTAATTTGTGGTTTCTTTCGTTTGCTATCTGTGCTGATGCTTTTATGTTGTAGTTTTTTTTCTATGCACTTTTTTTTTTTCATTTTTTTTTATGAATGTTTTGTATTTTGTTTCTTTATCTTATTATAAGTATATGGTTATTTATTTAACTTTTTTTTTTCTTTTTGTCTATTTAAGTCTCTACGATTACTTGGTCTGTATTTTCTCTTTTTTAAGGTTCATCCTTATTTTTTTGTTCGTTTGTAAATATTAAGATTTCATTATTTGATATATGTTATCTTGTTTGTTCGATTGTCGCGCGTGATTTTGTGTTTTTAGTTTACTTTTTAATTTTGTGTTTTTTTTTTTTTTTGTGGCAGGGAAGGGTGGGCTAGGTGACGTCTGTGGGTTGTATTGTTTTTTTTTTTGAGTTGGCGAGGGGTTTTTTTTTGTTAATTGTGTGTGGTGTGTGGTTTGGATTTGTGTGTGTGTTGTGTTAGGGGTGTTGGGTGTTGTGGGCCAGTGTTATTGTTGTGGTTGTGTGGTGGGAGGGGTTAGTGGGGTCGGGTGCGGTCATTTATGGTGGATTTTTTAGTTTGTGTTTTGTGGATGGTTTGTGTGGTTGGTGTTGGTAACGCGGGTGGGGTGGTTTGTTGTTTAAGGGTTTGTGTGGTGAGTCTGGTTTTGGTACGGGCGATATTGAACATAGTGTGTTGGGGGTGTTTGTGGTTCAGTTGGTACGGTGTAGTGGTTTGTTGTTAGTGTCGTTGGTAGTTTGTGAGCTGTTTGTGTTTGGAGTGTGGAGTTGTTTGGGTCATTGTGTGCGGTGTTGGTGGAGAGGGTTTGATGGTGTTCTTTCGATTTTTGGGAGTGTTAGGAGAATGCGGGGAGTACTTTGTGGGTGGCGGTTTGAGGGTGTTGCTAGTCGGGTAGATGTTGAATGTGTTTTTTTGTTTATGTTGTGATGTTTTTTATTTGTTTATTGGGTCTTCTTTACTATATATTTTTATTTTTTTTAATTCATAGTTCGGATTGGATTTGGTGGTTGTTTATCGTTCGACTTTCGTCATTTTTTTTTTTCTGCGTGTTTTATGTTATTTTTTTTGAAATGTATCGGAGTTTGTTGTTTTCGACCGTAATTACATTAAAGTAAGAATTATTTTGTTTTTGGTGTATTTCACGATTTAGGTTTTTTATATTTTTGTCGGGCATTGGTATTTAACGTTCGTTGGGTATTGTTGTGTGTGGTTGTGTTTGTGGCTTTGTGTTTTTTTTAGGTTGTCTTGGGTCCGGTTATTGTGTGTTGTTTTTTTTTTTAGTTGTGTATTCGTTGGGGCTGTTGTTGTTTTTGTAGCTGTGCATTCGTTGGTGTCGTTTACTGGGTAGTTTATTTTTTTTGTTTTGTGTGGGTTTTAATGTGTTTATTGTTCTTGTTGATCAGTGAGTGGAGTTATGATGTGTTCGTCTTGGTAGGTGCGGATTTGTGGTGGGTGTATGAGAATTACATTGGAGGTGTTTTGTTTGCTTGATTTTTTTTTGATCTTAGCATTTGTTTGTCTTATAATGGGAGTACTGGGTTGTATGTGGGCGTTGGCGTGTAAATGCTTGTGTTGGAAGCGTTGCTAGAATTGTTAGGAGTTGTGGTTGTGAGTGGCAATGAAGTGTGGAGTTTGTTTCGACGTTTGGGTGGTGTTGTGTTGAGGGTTAGTTGGGGTGAGTATTTTGTTGCGGCTGATGGTGTTGGGGTGGGGTGTGTGGTGTTGTTGGAAGGGTTGATGTGTGATTGCAGTTGTTTTGGTGTGTGTTGTTTGTGTGGTGTTTGTTGTGCGTTGCTGGGTTTGTGAAAAATTTTTACATTGTGTTTCTTTCGTTGTTTGGTTGTTATGTCTAGTGTTTTTTTTGGGAGTGTTGTATTATGCGCTTAGGTATTTTTGGGTTCTATTAGTTTTAGTATTTTGAATTTTTTTTGGGTGAGATTGTGTGTATATTTTTTCTAGCGTTAATTTTTTTTGTTTGTATGTCTGTTTGTTTGTATTTGTGGAGTTTTAATGGTCCTTTATTTGTTTGCGGTAGTGTTACAAATGTTCGTATTGGTATTTCATGTTTTTAGGTTTTGCCTTAGGGGTAGAAGGGTTAGAGTTTAGGAGGTTGGTGGTGTTGTGGTGGTAAGTGTGTAGTTGTTGTGGTGTTTTCACTTGTTTTGATGGCGGGTTCGGGTTGAGTTTAGGTGGTTGTGGTGACTGGTGGCGGGTGGTTGGGTGGTTGTGGTGTGGGTGTGTGTGGTTTTTTTTTTGTTGTTGGTGGTGAGGGGGGTGGGGTCTTGTTTGGTTTTGTAGTTGAGGTTGGGGTGCGGTGTGGCCAGAGAGTGGTTGGGGGGACGGCCTGGGGGAATGTGTAGTGGTGGGTGTGGAAGGAAGGTTTGGAGGTTGGTCGTCTGGGGAGTTCTGGGGGGGTGTTGGGTAGTGTGTGTGGCCGTGCGTGGGGTTGTGAGGAGTTTGGTTGTGATGAAGGGGGTGAGGGGTGGAGTGGGTGGGGGGGTGGGGGGTATGGGACGCGGGGCTGATGTGGGTTGTGGGGTGATGTGGTGGTGGGGGGTATCATGTGGGTGGTGGCGAGCGTCTTGCGGTGGGTGACAGTGGTTTGAGGTTGTGGTTGGTTGGGATGTTTGTGTGAAGGGGTATGGATGGGAGTGAAGGGGAATAGTGGGGGGAGGGGGGTCGGGGGGGGGCGGAAGAGGTTGTGGTGGTGGGTTGTGGGGGTGGGTGTATTGTGTTTATGCGTTTGGTTATTGTAATCGTCAATTTTTTGTTTTGCTTGTGTGGTTTTTTGTTTTTGGTTTTGTTTTCTGGTTATTGAATGGTTTTGGTTTGTTCCTTTTATGGTGTTGCGGCTTGTGGTTTAGATTGTTGTGATTGTGAATTTTAGGTATTTCTATTTGAGGAGTATTGAGTTTTTGCATTCCGCGTTCGGGTCTTGGTGATTAAGAGGGGTTTTGATTTTATAAGTGATTGTTTTCTCTGTGGTAAGCAATAGGGGGCTGTTGGTGGTTGTTGTGAGTGTCGTGTGTGGTGTTTAATGGAGTTTGTTTGTGTTCTTGGTGTATCGGATGTTGTATGCTTTTGGTGAATAGGGGTAGGTTTTAGTGTTTAGGCTTTGTTATTTATGGTTTGTTGTTGATTAATAGGTCTTTTGGTGGTCGGTTTAACGCGTTGTGGTATTCTTGGATTTACTATGGAAGTCGTTGGGTGCGGTTTTTTGTTGTTGTGAGTATGTTTTTTGAATTTGTGTAGGTTTTACGGTTGCCTGTTTATGTGTTGTGCGTCGTGGTGTAGAATGTTTTCTGGGGGCTTGATCTGTAACTCGTTACTAGTGTTATTCGGGTTTGTGTAGTGTTTGTAGTCTCGTTGTGTTGGTGTTTGTTTTTTTATCATGGGGTTTTGAGTGGCGAGTTTTTAGTGGATTTTTGTTGTTTGTTTTTCTTGGGGTGTGGGGGTGGTGTGTGTTGTGTGTGGGTGTGTGGTATTGTTATATTGGGAGTTTGGAGTGATGAACCATTGGTTTCGTTGGAGGGTTATGTGAAGGGGTGGTAATGTTTAGTGTAGTCGGTCTTTTACTGTACAGGCGTTTGTTAGTTTTTTGTATTTCGAGGTTTTGTTTGTGGTATTGGTTTGTATGAGTTTTTTTGTTTCTCTTTTTTTTGATTTGTCCCATATTTTTAGGTGGTGTTGTTTGTTGTTTTTTGGGTCGCGATTGATTTTGCGGCTGATAGTTTATATTGTGGGCGTATCGCAGGTCTGTTGCTTAGTGTCTTATTAGCGTTTGTAGTACTCTTCTGATTTGGTTTTGTATATGGTGTGTGGGGGACTTGGGGTGGCTTATTTATTGTTGTGAGAGGTATGAGTTATGGCGGATGTTTGGGTGGGTGGGTGGAGGGGATGTGCCGTGATGATGGAATTTGAAGTGGAGGTTGTTGTGGAACGTTTGGGGTATGTGTGTTGGCAGTGTGTGGTGTGTTAGGTCGGTTTGTTTGGGTGTATTTATGTGTTGTTGCTTCATGTGATGTATTTTGGAGTGGGGGGTTGGCGAGGGTTGCGGTGGGTATGGGATCTCGTGTAGGATTTGGTTTGTGGTTTGCGTGAAGTGTCCTTAGGTGGTGGGTGGTGGAATCGTTTGTGTGTGGTAGGGTTTTTGTGTTGTAAGATGGTTTGGTTAGTGTTACGTGTGGGTGTGTGAGTTGAGTTGGGGATACGTTTATGTGTGTTGGTGGAGTGGGCTGGGTTGGTGTGTGAATGTGGTGCGATGGGACGGTGGTTGATGTGGGTGGTGTGTGGGTTTTGGGTGGTTGGGTGTTGGATAAGTGGTGTTTGTTTTGAGCCTATTGACTTGGTTGTTTTTACCTGTTGGGTGTTTGGTTTGTGTTGCTGTCGTGTTGTTGGGTGGGGTTTGGGTTAGTTTGTATGTTTGGGGGGGTTCTGTAGGAGAGTGGTGCGTGTAAGGGGTGTATGAGTTGGGGTTAGGTGGTTTTGAGGGTTCAATTTTGTGTGTGGATGGTGTGTTGGGGTTGCGTGGGTGAAGTTGGGTTTTGGAGTGTGTTATAGTTGAAAAATGGGGGGTGTGGTTGGAGGGAGGTGGTGTGGTGGGGGTGGGTGTGTAGGTAGGTTGTGGGAGGTGGAGAGCGGGTGTGGGAGGGGGATGGTGTAGTGTGAGGGTAGGGGGGCGCATGTGTGGGTGGGATTGTGTATCGAGGTGGGTGTGGTGGGGTTTAAGGTGCGGGATTATTGTGGTTCTGTGTATGTGATTGTCTGAAGATGTTTTTCCTTTTTAGTATTGTCGGTGTTTGTTTATTCTATGTTGTTTAATAGAATTTTTTTGTCGGCTTTTCTTTTGTGGTTTGTTTTTTTCTTCATTTGTTAGGTTCCTTTTCTCTTGCAGAGTTTTCTTTGCTCATAATTGTGATGTATAGTTTTTTGTGTTATTATTTTTTTTATTGTTTTTTTGGCTTTCAATGGGACTATTAGTTGGTGAGTTTGTAGTGTTTTTTTGTGTGTGAATTTTGGTATTTTTTTTTCCGTTGTGTTGTAGCGGTTTTATTATTTCCAATTTTGATCTATTTACATGATGGGTTTGTTTTTTGGAACTCTTTTTTCTGTTTGTAATGTATGTGGTGGTTTTTGAATTGTATTGCGTTTTTTAAATGTTTAATTGTTTTTTGGCTGGAAATTTTGATGTTTATTTTTATGTTCTGTTTTTTGCATTCTGGTTTTTTTGATGATTGTGTTTATTGGTTGTTTTTTTTGTGTACTGTTTTTTCCCCCCTTGTAGTTTTTTTTAAGTTAGTTATTTGTTCTTATATTTTTTTGCGGTTTGATTTTAGTTACTGTGGTATTTTGATTTTTATTTTATTTGTGTGTTCCTTTAGTTTCGCTTATTTTGTGTGGGGTTTTTTGGTTTTATCTTGTATCGTTGTTTTGATGGGTGAGTTTTGTTACTGCTTAGTTTTCTTTTGTTGGTTATTGACATTGTTTTGATGACATTGATCATTGTTTGTGTGGGTTGTTGGTGTAGCTGTAGTGTTGTTATATAGAGAGGGGTACCGGTGTTGCTTTTTTTTTTTGATTTTTTTTGTTGTTATTAATTTGCTGTATTTTGTCTGCTTTGGGGAATTTGATTTGTTTGTGAGTTAGCGTAGGTGCTATAATTTTCGTTTTTTTTTTTTAGTCGTATAGCTTGTAGGTTTTTTATATTATTTGTTTTTTTATTGATTGGTTGCGTAGTTTTTCTTTTATATTTTACGATGTAGTAGGTGTGTCGTGTGGCGGTGTTGATGGTCGTTGATTTCATGGAGGGCGTGCGTTGAGTGGTGAGTGTGTGGTTGGGGGGGTGAGTGGGGGTGGGGATGGCTCATGGGTGTTGTGTTAGGGTGGGGGGGTAGATATACCATGTGGTGGAGTACAGGGGTTGGGGCTGGAATGGTGAGTAGTGTGATAGAAGGTTGATGGTTTGGGGTTTGTATATGGTCCGCGGGTGGAGTGAGGGGGATGTGGGTGGGTAGTGAAAGGGAGAAATAGGCGGGGTTGGGTGGGAGGGGTTGGTTTGTATTTTACGTTTGGGATTGGCGTATTGTAGGAGTGGGTTGTATGGTGTGAGTGTGGGTACGTGTGTGGGAATGGGGGTGTTGAAAAGGGATGGTTGTAGGGCTGTTTGGAGGAGGTGGTGTGGGTGTAGGGCGGTGGGGGGTCAATGAGGTGCGAGTACGGGGCATGTGGTGGGGAGGTGGTTGTTTGGGGTTGTTGTCTATTATGAATTTATAGCGTACTAGGCCTTGGTTGTGTTTGTTTTTGAGGATTGTTGGGTATTGGTGTGTGAATTTTTATTGTGAGTTGGGGTCACTAGACATGGTGGTTTTGAATGCTAACTTGGATGTAAAGTGTTTGAATAAACATTGGTGTGAGTGCTTTTTTTGTCTGTGAAATTGGTATATTGATTCTAGTGTGGTCGATGTTATGGTAGTTGTGGTGAGGGGTGTGATTGGGTTGGGCCTTGAGTTTGGGGCGTTGTTTGTTTCAGTGTTGGGCAATGTTGTGTTTGATGTGTTTGATGAGTTTTTATTAATTAAGTTTTTATTATCAATGTGTTAGTTGTTTGTTGGATTTTTTCTGTTTAGGTTTGTGGTCTTTTTTATATTGATCTTCGGCTTTTGGTTTGTTGTGTTGGGTTTAGAACCGTTATTCTTTGTAATAAAGCGTGGTATTTATGTGTTTATTAATATTTTGTTCCGTTTTGGTTGGTTGGTGGGTTTGTGGGTTGTTTTTGTTTTTTGTATTTGTTGTTGTTTTTGTCTTTTTTGTCGTGGAATTGTTTTATCGTGAGGTAGGGTTCATGGGTTTGTCTAGTTGTTTGTGTTGTGTGTGAGGTGTTATAGAGTATGGGTGTGGGTTGGGGGAAAGTGGTGATGGTGGGTGTGTGGCGTATTGTAGATGTCGAGGGGGGATGGGTGTTGGGATGTGGGGTTGGGGAAGTAGTTTTGGTTGGGTTAGTGTGGGGAGGTGGTTGTTGAAGTGGTTATTGGGGGTTTGCATGTTGGTGTAGGCGTGTGTGTGAAGGCGTGAGTTGTGAGTCGGTAGGGGAAGTGTGAGGTGGAGTTTGGTGTGCGTAGTATGTTTTAGGTGGAGTTTGTTTGGGTGGTTGTGGGTTTTTGTTTGTTTTTGGATCTTAGTTTGGTTCGGGGGTTGTATAAAAGTGGTGTGGAGGTGATGGAGGAGTTAGTGCGGGGAGTTCCGAATTGGTGAGAAGGGTGGTGTGGGATGGACAGGGGTGTGGTAGAGGGTGGTAGAGGTGCATGAAGTTAGGTGGTGGTGAGTATTGATGTATGATGATTTTGTCGTGTAGGGGTTGGGAGGGGGTGTGGGTATTATAGGCCCTATTGAGTTGGGGGGGTTGGATGTTGAAGTTGGTCGGGTGTTGGTTGAGGGTGTCGGAGGGGGTATGATGTATGGGTAGGGGTGTGGGGGGGTGTGGTTGTTCGGGTTGGTGGTGTTGGGAGGTGGGGTCTGGGTACAAGGGGCAGGTGCGGTGTGGTGGAGGGGTGGGTGGGCAAACGAGTGTTAGGGAAGGATGGGAGGTGGGGCGGTTAGCGGTGAGAGGCTGTGTGGGGGTGCTTGTGAATTTTGGTGTGTGTGGAGAAAAAGGCGTGTTGTTGCGGGTTTTTCGCTTGTAGGGTGACATTGATTCGGGATGAGGTGATGTGGTGGAGGTGTGGGTTGTGTTGGGGACGTGGGGATCTACTGGTGGAGAACGGTTGTGAGTTTGCAGGCTGGTGTGCGGTGTGTGGATGGTTATAGGGTGGATAAACGTTGAAGGTGGGTGGGGTTGGGTGTGAGGGGATGGGTTTGTAAGGGTTATGTGTTGGATGTTGTTAGGATTTGTTGTGATGTCTTTGCGAGGAGGAGTACTGTGGTTATTGGTTGCTGTAGTGGGGTGGGTGGTTGGCGGGGTATGGTGGGAGTTGTGTATTGTGGGTGTTTGGAGGTGTGAGGGGGACTGGGGAGGTTGATTGTGTGTGAAGTGTGGGGAAGATTTGTATATAGGTGGGCTTGAGATGTTTGCTGTTGGGCGCGGTGTGGGTGTGGTGTGTCGGTGTGGGGGAGGTTACAATGTGTGAGGTGGCAGTTATGCTGAATTTAAAGTCAGTGGGGTGTTGGCGGGTTTTTTGTTTTTGCTTGTATATGATAGTAGTGTCTTCTTCGGGTTTTTCTGTTTGTGTGTTGTGTGCGTGGGTCTGGAACTTGTTGTGGTTCGTGTGGAATGGTGTAGTATGAAGACATGTTTTGGGAGTCTGAGTGGTGGGGTGAGATTTTGTTTGTGAGACAGCTCTGTTTGTACTTTATATGTGGTTTTTGAGGTTGGAATTGATGTTTGTTGGTGTAGTTTGGAGAGGTATGCATGATAGTGTTTTTAGTATGTGGTTGAATTGGTTGTGGGGATGTCGGGTTTTCATGTTAAAATTGTGTGGTGTGTGGTTTTTTTCAGTGGGGTAGTTTGTTTTGACTTTTTTCATTTATTTTTGGGTGGGAGTAACTTGTTGGTTTTTAAGTGTTTGCTTCTTAAATTTTACAAATTTACGAGTTTTCTTTCTGAGTATTTTATTATTTGTGTTGTGTTTCTGTGTATTTGTAATTTTGTTTTTTTCCTGTATTGCTGTTAACGTGTGTTGTAGTGTTAATTTGTGTTGTTAGAGTGGTTACTTATTGTAAGTGATTTATTTTCTTGAGTTGTCGTTTAAGTCCAAAAGGTTTTATACGTTTTTTATTGTATTTAGGTCTATGATTGTTGATTGAGTGTTTATTATGGTTACGTGAAAGGGAAGTTGTGAGTGGTTTTTGGATCGTTTTTGTTTCCTGCGTTTTTTGGTATTTTTGTATGTTGATGTTGTATTTTTAAAATGGGTCTGTGAGTGTTAGTTGGAGGTGTTGGTTTTGTGTTGGTGTGTGATTGTTTTTATTGTGGTTGTAGTCGTATGTCATCTTATTCGTCGGTTGGTGTTGTTGGTTTGTGGAGTACACGGTTTGGCTATGATTTGCTGTTATTAGTTTTTTTAGATTCGGTGAATGTTATTGTTCAAAATATTTTTTTGTTAGCTAGACGTTTGTTAAGTAGTTGTTAAGGTGTTCAATGTATGGCTGTAGCACTGCTTATTGTTATTTCATGTTATGTTGGTTTTTTCGGTTTTTTCATGGTTGTGATAAAGGTATGTATTCCTTTTGTGATTTTTTGTGCTTTTGTATGTATTTTGAGTACATTCGTTGGGTTTTATTTGATAGTTTTTTGGGATGTAGGCGTTTGGTGTGTAAGTGTAAAGAAACTTACGTAGGTCTAAGTTTGTTAGTGCTTTGTTGTGAGTGGGTTGCGTGATGAATTGGTTTTACGAATAAGAGGGGTGGTGTGGTTGTTCAGCTTTTTTTGGGTGGCGATTTTTGTGTGCATATGTTTTGTTTTAGGTGTATGTGTGTTGGGGTTGTTGCTTGTGTCAAGCTTTAGGCATTATATTTTAATTAGAGTGATTTTTTATATCTTAAGCAGCGTGATTATATTTTGTTCTTTCACGTGTTTGTTTGTGTGTTTAGTGATTTTTTTGTATGTTTGATGGCTGATGTGCTATTAGGCAGCTTCTATGGCTTACGTTTTTTGATATTCTTCAATCTATGTTAAACATCGTTGTTGTCGCGTGTGTGTTTCTTTGACACGTATAGTTTTGTTTTGGTGTTTTTTGGAGTAGTGTTTTTATTTTACTATATTGATCAACTATGTTTTGAATTAATGTGGGTGTTTATCATATCGGGTTTTTTTGTTGTCTATTCATTCATTTATCTTTTTAATGAGAATGTGTTATTTGAAGTTTTTTTTTGTATGTTTTTCTGATAGTAATTGGTTTTGTTTTCTCTTGGTTTGATGAGTGAGGTGAGTGATTACATGATGGTTGTGGATTTTTACTATTCGTGTTGTTTTTTGTTGTAAAGGTTTTTATTGCTATTAATATAACTATTCTTTCGAACGTGACTTGGGTCTTTTTTGTTTTTTTGTTCTTTATTTGATATAGTTTCGTGAGGCGATTCATGGTGTTGGTGTGGTTGTTTAGTTCTGGTTGTGATTGGTATTGCTGTGTTTTTGTGGTGGTTGGGTGATGGGTGGTAGGTAACGGTGTTTGTTTTATTGTAGTTTATTTGGTTGTGGGCTTGTATTAGGGATTGTTTTGTGGAGTTTGTTTGTGTAGTGGGTGGCAGAGCTGGTGGCTAGTGTTGAGGTTATGGTTTGTAGTGACGAGGGTGATGTTTTGAGGGCTTTGTTTGTTGCTTGTAAAGCGTTGGGGTTGATGAAGTATTTTAGTGTTACTTGAGTTTTGGTTAGTACGTAAGATTTGGGTGTGGTTGGTGGTAGGCTGTGTGTTTTGGATTGTGGGTGCCAGATGTTTGTTGTGTTTTTTTTAGTGGTATTGTGTGTTCTAAATGCGGATAAGGTTTTATGCTTTTTTAAAAAGTGTGTTATGAGTTGTTATATGGTTGTTGGTGTAGGGCAATGTTGGTGTGGTAATAGTATTTATTGAGTGTAGGGTTTGTTTGTTGGTGTGCTTGTTTCAGAGCGTGTCCTCTTTTTCTTGTAGGTGGTTTGTTTTTCTGATTATGTGTTTGTATATTTTTTTGTATCAGATTTGTGATGGTGTATTAATATTGTGTTGTATCGTTGTTCTGATTGTTATGTTGAGCTGTTGTGATTTAGTACTAGGATGTATTCCTATGTTAAGTTATTGGTTTTATTGTGATATGAGTTGCATTATTACATTTTACTTGGTGGTCTCGTTGTTATATAGTGTTATGTGTAATGTGGGTGTGCTACGGACTGGGAAGAGGTGTGGTTTGGGGTTTGTGAGTTCGTGGTGTGTATGGTGATTTTTTTTAAAGTATCTGTTTATGTATGTGTGTCTAACATTGTCTGTCTGTGGGGTTGATGGATTGTTGCACGTGAAAAGCGTGTTAGGTGTTTTTAGTGTTATGCTTGTGTGTATTAGTTGATTGTATGTTTATTTGATTTCGAGGTGTTTGAAATATTGTAGTGGTAAGTGGTGTTTCCTTATTGTTTTGTGATTTTTGGTGTTTTGGGTATGTTCTTCTTTCAATGACACGTCGTGCGATGTTTTTTCTTTTGTTTTATTGTTTGTTTTTATGTATGTTAGAAGTTTTTTGGCATATATTAGATTTAGCTTTTCACTTTTTGTTTGTCTTTTTTTAATGTGTGGCTATTACGTTGTTTGATCGTTTTAGAATTGTTTTAAGTTTATTTATACTTTTGTTTTTTTGTCGAGTATGTTGGTTTCCAGTTGTTTGCTGTTTTTATGTTTTCTCTACGTTTGTTTTGGGATTTATTTATATTATTTTTGTTTTTTTTTGTATCTATACTATAGTTATTAGTGTTGTTTTTTTATATTGTGTGGTTAAGTTGTGTTATTGCTGTGTTTGGTTTTCTTTTTATTTTATTTTTTGTCATTCATGGTTTTCGATTTTCATTTGATATGAAGTTTTTGTTTGTTTTTATGTCATGGTTAATTATTCTGTGTTTGTTCTCGTTTTGAACGGTCTTGTTTGTGATTTTTTAGAATATATTTTTTTGTTCCGTTTTTAAGAAGATTCTTTTTTATTTTTTTTTTTTTAATCTTATTATGTACATTACTATGTACTTGTATTTGATTTTTGTTTATTTTTAGATGTTTTTTTTCGAATTCCTTTATTGGCTTGTGTTTATTAGTTTGTGTGTGTTTTCTTACTGTTCTTTTTATTTCAAGGTGTGTAATTATTTATTTTTTTCTTTTCTTTGTTGTATTTTTGTTTAGTAATGTTGTTTGTTACGATTTTTTCCACTTATTATTTTTTTGGTATTTAGTGTTTCTTTTACACATGCAATGGTTTTATTATTTAGGACTGATTTGTTTGTTGTTTTTTTACTTTTTTTCATGGCTTGTAAGTGTGTTTTCCTATTTTGCGTATGAATGATATAGGTTGAGTGTGTTGCCGTGTGTCTTGTTGGTGGTTGGGGTGTGTGGAGGGGGTATTTTGGTGGTGTTTTGATTTGAGTAGGGTCTTGTACTTGGTTTTTTGTGGTCTTAGTTGCGTTTTCTTTTCATTTTGTTCTTTTTTTATTCCCGTTTAGAAAAACTTTAGAAGTTTATTTTGTTTGTATTTATTTTTTTCTTGCTTTGGATTTCGTGTTACTTTTTTTTTAAGGTTGTGTATTTTTTTTATATTGGAGGTAGTATTTTTTTTGTTATTTATTAAGTGTTCTGTTGTTTTGTCTATGTTGTTGGGGTGTTGATCTGATTTGTTTTTTTTTGTTCTCTATATTTATTTATTTGTTGGGAGTTTTAGAATTTTCTGTTATTAGTCTGTTCTATTTGATGTTTTATTTGTTATTATAGGTATTGTTTTGTGGTTAGTTGTGGCTTGGGTGGGTTAGTTTTTGTATGATGGGTGATTATTGGTTATTTCTTTTGTGGGGGTATGTTCGTTTGTGATTGTGTTGTGCATGTTGTTATGTGGAGTTTGGTAAAGTGTGGAGGTTTGGTGTATGTTTTGGTTGACTGTACGGTTGGGTAATTTTCTACATTAGTTTCTTGGTTTAATTTTTTTTGGTTGTTGTTCTCAGTTTATGATGTCCAGTGTTTGTGGTTTAATTATTTCAGTTTTTTTGTACGTTAGGCAGTTAATTGTTTTGGTTATTCTTAGTTTCCGGGTATTCGTTTTGATTCTTTTATGAGTTGTTGTTGTATATGTTGGTGGTTCTGTTTTATGTATGGGTGGGGTGTTCGTATTTAATTTGGTTTATGATTCTTTCTGATGTTATTGTGTATTGATGTATGTTGTTGTTGTAGATTATCTTATTGCATATTTTTTTCGCTGTTTTGCATATTGGGTAGGTTTTATTGCTTGTTTCAGTCGTGGGTTGATTTTTGTATTTAAGTGTATTATTTTTTTTATTTATTTTCTTTCTTTCTGGATGTGTCATGGTTGAGAGAGAACTTTATTTTTTGTCTTTTTGATTTATTGTCGAGTTGAAATGTGATTTGTGCTTGCGGTTTTTCGGTTTGGTATCTGAGGTGTTGTATTTATGGGTTTGGGAACGGTTGTGAAATGTGTGTGATTGGTTGGTGGGTGGGTGTTCTGGGGGGAGGCAAATGGACGAGTTGGGTGGGAGTAGAAGGGTAGTGGGGTTTGAGGGTTAGGTGTGCGGAGTGGGTGAAAGAAGGCTTCTTTAGTGTATATTGGAATTTCCGTATTGGAGCGTGGGGATGTGTTGTTGGATGGTGTGTGGGCGTGGACTTGGTGTTTGTTTGTATGGGAGGAATGGGTTGTGTTGGTGGGGTTAATTGTTGTGGGGATGTGTAATGGTTTGTGTGTGGGGGTTAGGAGTGTGGTGAGTTGGTTGTGGTGGTGTGAATTCGGGTATGTGTGGTGTGAGTGTGGTTTTTGTGTAGGGAGTGGTTGTTGTGAGTTGGGGTAGAGTTAGTGACTGAGGGGTTGTTTGTTGGTGTCTTTGGTGGGATAGGGGTGGGGTTGTGGATGGGTGTGTATGGTTAATTTGTGTGGTAGTGGTGTGGTTGGTTTTTTATGTGTGTGAGGTGCGGGGGGGTGAGAGTGGGGTGGCTGCGTTGGTTGTAGGGGGTTTGTAGTGGGTGTTTTGGTGGTTTGTGTGTGTTTGTGTTATTGGTTGGTTGATTTTGGTAGTGGGATTCGATTGGTTGGATTTGGTTGTTAGTTTGTTTGTGGTGGTTTATTGGTGTGGTTATCTTGTGTTGGTTTGGTAAGACTGGGTTCTTTATGGTGATTGTATTGTTGTGGGTGAGGGGGAGTTGGTTATGAGGTTCTCGATGTAAGTTCTTCGGTTGTGTGGTTTTAGTTTGGTTGTGTGGTGTGTGTTTTAGGATTAAAGGGTATTGGTGAGTTAGTGTTTTTTCGTTTAACGTGTGATGTTGTTGTACGTTTGGTGGGAGGTTTATAGTGTAAGTTGAGGTGTAGCTTTGTTGTTTATTGGTGTGCAATATAATTTGTATCGTATGTTTACTTATGTGTTGTTGCTGGGTGGTGTTCTTTTTTGTTTTAGTTGGTTGTGGTGAGGTGTTTGGGTTTGAGTTGGTTGTTTGTGTTGTGGTATTTTTTGTTACATGGGTTTTGTATTTGGGGTATTTATATTTGAATTTTATTCGTAGGATTGTAGTCTTTTTTTGCACTTTTATTGTGTTTTTAGTGTTGGTGTTGTTGGATTTCATTGTAGTTGGCGTGGCTTTGCAGAGTGTTGCGGTTGTTGTTTTTTATTGGATTTGATGGGTGACTGCAGGGTTTGAGGTAGTGTGCCGATTAAGTTTGTTGTGACTATTAATTGTTTTATGTGGTTCTTGGTAAGCTGACCATGTGTTGTTTTTGTGGTAGGTTGGTCATATTTGTGTGTGGTTTGTTTTTATGGTGGGGTGGTTTTGTGTTGTGGTGGGTTTTGTGTTTATTTTACCTTTTCAATCGAGTGTGGTAGGTTGTGTGTGGGGCTTTTTGGTGAAGTTGGTGAGTGGTTTGGTGATCTCTGTTGTTTGGGGTTGTGGGGGATTGTTTTTCTCAGATGTTTGTTCCGTTCACTTTTTGTGTCGTGTTTATGTTGAAGTTGGTGGTGGTGTAGACAGTGGTGAGTATTTTTTATTCATGAGTTTGTTGTGGGTTTTTCGATATAGAGTAGTCGTTATGGGGCTGGTGGTGGTATGTAGGAATGCGGGTGTGTAAGAGGGAGGTGGAGAGTGGGTGTGTTTCCTCTTTAGTTTGTGTTTTATTTAATGAGTGTTGTGTTGTTGGTCGCGATGAGTGGTGTTGGAGTGCCTTCTTGTTTTTGTTGGTATGTTTTTATGTTGGTGTGTTGTGGTGATGTTGTTGTTTGTTCGTTTTCTTTGTTACGTTTGTGTTGATTCGATTTCTTTTGTTCGGTTATGTGGGTGTTTTCTGTTGGATTTTTGTTCTTAGTTTTTGCATTCTGATCCTATAACATGAAACTGAGTGGGTGTTTTGATTTGCGTTTATTTTGATGTATGGAATATGTTTGTTTTTTTGTTTGATTGTGTTGGTTTTTTAGTTTTATGTTATTTCATTGGCTTTTTTTTCACGTTAGGAATTGATTTTGTTTTGTCTCATTATTTGTTTTTTATTTAGCGTTTTAGTTGTGTTTGCCTTCTTTTTTTTTTTTATTCGTCGGGTTTTGATTTGTGAAACTTTGTGGTTGTTTGCGCTGTGCATTTTTTCATTTTTAAGTTGTCATCCCATGATCAGTTGTGTGAGGTTTGGTTTTTTTTTTTATTTTTTTTAGTTGATTTGTTTTTTGATTATTATAGTTGTTTTTGTGCATGTAGTTTATGTATTACTTTGATTTTTTATTTAGCCATTGCGTCATATTATTATGTCGTGTTTGTTTTGTTTCGTCTTGGTTAATTGGACCGTTTGTCGATTTTTGTTGTATCTTTTTTTTTTTTCTAACAGCCGTTGATTTTTCTGTATTGTTGTGTCTTCTTTACGATCTTGTACTACTTGTTTGTCTTGTTGTTTCTTAGTCTTCATTTTTCTTAATTATTTAGGGAGTCTGTTATGGATTTTGTTAATTGTTTTCTATTTTTTATCTGTTACGTATTTTGGTCTTTGTTTTTTTAGTTTGTTTGTTTGTTTTTTTATAGTGTTATGTTTGCTTTTTAAATTTGTGCATTTTTGTGTTGGGTCAGGTTTGTGTTGGTTCCATTTTTAATATTTTTTTAGAGTTGAGTTTTTTTTTTGATTCTCGTGTTTCGTTAGTTTATTTCTTTATTTTTGATTTTTAATGTTATTGTTGTGTCTTGCTTTGTTGTGTTTGTGTTTTTTCATTAGGTTTTTTTACCTTTTGTGTGTGGTTTTTTCCGTGCTTCATTTTTTTTGTGCATTATTGATGTTTTTTGTGTTTTTTTTTTCCATACTTCTTCATTTGATTAAGTTGTTACGTTTTCTTAATTGATTGTTTTAGACATTTTTGGTTTGTTTTGTGTGGTCGTTTGTGTATAAGTCTTTGTATGTGTTAATTTTTGTAGGTTTTGAGGGTCTGTTTGTTGTATTTTCTGATTTTTTGGTTTGTTTTGTGTTTTTTATTTTGTATGTTTTTTTGTTTATTTGTGTTTCATTCTTGTGAATTTATAAATGTTGTTTTATATTTTTTTGGTTTTGGTTCTTCCATTTTATGTTGAAGTTTCGTTTGTTATTTATTTATCGTGTTTTGTTAGTTTTATTTGTATGGTGCATGTGATGCCTGTTATCCAATTCTGTTATTTGTTTTGGTGTTAGTTTTAATCTATATGTGTTCATTGTATTTAGTTTTGATCTTGTGGCTAGTTGTGTTTATATGGTTAATTATTTTACGTTGTTTTTTTTTTGAATAGTTTGTTTATTTACTGTAATTGTAAATTTTATTTAGTATTTTTGAGTGATTTTTTTTCACGGTCATAGAATTGTTGTATGTTTTTTCGTTGCGTGGTGTTTTTACTTATTTTTTTTTTTTAAAGGGTTAGGCTTATTTTTTAGTTTGTTATGGTCGGTTGTGTTTTTAGTTGCGTTTCATTTTCTCTGTGTTTATAGTTATTTGTTTTTTGTGATAATTGCCTTAGGAAGTATTTATTTCTCTTGCATGTTGTTTTTATTGACTTTTCTTATGATTTTGTTTTTTTTTTTTGTTTTTTTTTTGGTGTTTTGTTCCCGTTTTTGTGAGAATTTTGTTCATTAGTTTGTACCTTTCGAAGAATGTTAGTCCGTTTTTTTCTCTGTTATTTTTCTTTATTTTTTTTTTTTTATTTGTTCATCGTTTTCGACATTATCAGTAATTTGTTTGAGTTTTTGTATTTTGTTTGTGAGCTTGTTTTTTTTTTAATTTATTCTTTTTTAGTTTAATCTGTTTATCTAGTTTTCGTATATGTGTTATTGTTGTGTGGTTGCTGTCGTTTTGTGACTCACTTATTATGTTGTTAAATTTTTTTATCAAATTATTGGGGATGTGTTATATCGATCTAGTTTTTTGTTTAGTTATGCTTCGTTGTATTTTTCAAGCTGTCGTTTTTGTTTTGTTTTGGTATGTTTTGTTTTTTTTTTTCTTTTTTGGAACTTGCTTATTTTTTTATTTTTTCTATCTTGAGTCTTTTGTATTTTCTTGTGTTGTATTATTTTTTCTTATTTGATTTAAGATGTTATTTTTGTCTATTTTCATTTGTGTTTTAATTTTTATATTTTTTCGTGATTTGTTTATTTTTTCTCTATATTTTTTTTTTGACTT